>ML789424.1:79848-92812 GCA_009831015.1 Picea engelmannii
CATTACATTGCTTGAACCCCTTTATATAGTGCTACCATCACCTAAGAACATTCTAGAGGAGGAATCTTCTAGAAGTAGAAACTTCTAAGAAGTCCTCTTACATTTATTATATATAACTACCATAGTGGGCCTTATTTAATAATATAGTGGACCTAGTCCACCTTACATTGAATGACCTCCACTATTATCATTATGGGCCCTCTGCCCCCCCCCACTACCTCTCTAGCTACCTTACACCTTCCACCTCTAGTACCACAATGTCTACTAGACCCTATCCTTGTTAGTAAAATGGATGTGTATACCAACACCCATCATGGGCCATCACCCCTGATTGGGATCAACTTATCCAAGAACAACTACCATATTTGACCCCATTTCAAATATGGATCAATATTAACACCTTTACAGTTTACCGGTGTATTATAGATGATGGGGTAGCCTCATGCATTATGCCCTCATCAACTTGGAAGCCACTAGACTCTCCTACTCTTATCCCATTGATGACTGAGTTAATATCCTTTGATGTTAGACTATGTTCCCCCTTAGGGATATTACCTAATCTCCCCATTCAATTAGGTGGTAAGACAGTTTTGATCAATGTTATTGTTGTGGATGGTCTGATGGATTACAATATTCTCATGGGTCATGATTTCATCTATGCCATGAGTTTTATGGTGTCTTCACTCTTTCAAGTCATGATATTCCCACATGAAGGATGCATCACCACCATCGATCAACTCTCCTACATTGATCCTCCCCCTCAGGATTCTCATAATATAATATCACATCATGTTGCTCACATTGAGTCTATGCACTATGTGTCCACTCCCACTAGTAATGAAACGTACACTCCCCTTACAAATGATCCCATGCTTCTAGAACCACTTCCTCATCACTTGGGATTGGATTATGGATGGATGCATTCATCCTTTGGGACATCCATGCATGTTTCTTCACCCAAACCCAAATGAAACCATGAACTCTCAACTACATTATTCCCAGAAGATGAAGAATTATTTTAGGCCACTACTTCTTTCAATTATTCTAATGATAATCTTCATCTAGGTTATCCTATTCACTGCTAGAAAGGTCCTAACAATTCAATTGGTGCACCCTCTAATATTATCTCCCTTGATAAGATCATTACTCCATCTCAAATAAGATCGTCTCTTGTCATTGATAGGGATAGTAGGGACTCCAGTTCCATGATGACCAATCATGCCCATATGGGAGATGTTTCCACACCCCCCCAATAGATATTACACAAAATAATGGATCTGATACACTATTTCAGATCCTCTTTTGTGGATGTTCAACTTTAAACTGCATATTATTTTACCTTTGGTCCATAATCTTGGGTATCTGTCAACAACCCTTCCCCAAACCATCATATCATGATGCATGGGGCACTACCACCTCCCACCTTGGTCCCATTAGACCTATCTCTCGACACAACACCAACTCACAATATACCCTTCATGGGAACCATTATAGCACCACCTTGTGTCCAGTGCCCCCAGAGATCATGTGATTCAAAGACACATGGCCTAATCGACATGATCCACCAAGATAGTTTCATTACTTCATGTGGAAAGGCCCTGTTATCCTTGATTATTTTTAGTTCACCCCATTGGCAAACTTGACCTCCCTTAGGGAGTGTATTTTTCGAGAACCCATGGTTCCTCGACCTCCTTCAAGGACTGCCTTTCTTAAGAACCCATTTTTCCATGGCCTCCCTTAGGGAGTGCCCTTTCCGGGAACACATTGTTCCCTAGCCTCCTTCAGGGAATGCCTTTCTCAAGAACCCATTGTTCTCTATCCTCCATTAGGGAGTACCTTTTTCGAAAACCCATGGTTCCCTGGACTCCTTTAGGGAGTGCCTTTCTCAAGAAACCATTATTTTGTGGCCTCCCTTAGGGAGTTCCTTTTTCGAGAACCCATGGTTCCTCAGCCTCCTTCATGGAGTTCCTTTCTTAGGAACACATTTTTTCATGGCCTCCCTTAGGGAGTGCCTTGTTCGGGAACCCATAGTTCCCCAACCTCCCTTAGGGAGTGCCTTTTTTCGGGAAACCATGGTTCCCTAGCCTCCTTCAAGGAGTGTCTTTCTCAAGAAACCCATTATTATGTAGCCTCCCTTAGGGAGTGCCTTTTTCAGGAACACATGGTTCCCTAGCCTCCTTTAGGGAGCACCGTATCCAAGAACTCATTGTTCCTTTGCCTCCTTCAAGGAGTGCCTTTTTCCAAGAACTCATTGTTTTGCAACCTCCTTTAAGGAGTTCCTTTTTCATGAACTCATGGTTCCCTAGCCTCCCTTAGGGAGTACCTTTTTCTAGGAACTCATCATACCCTACCTTCCTTTAGGGATTACCTCTTATAAAAACTCATTGTTCCTTTGCCTCCTTCCAGAGGCACCCAAAATTTTCATCAAGGGGCCATTTTTCCCACCAATTTCAAAATCTTAGGTATGCTTGCTCATTATCATTTATATCAAACAATTGTCATATGTTCTTTATCATCGGATATTTTTCAATTTGTGTATTTGATGTTTATGTGTGTAGATACTTGGTACACCAATATACAACCCATTCAAACTTGGCCAGCCTATGGCCCCTTAAGGCATATGTTCAAAACTGGCATGCACTCATGCCCTTTGCAAACAACTGCATATCCCAGTTACACCCCTTGACATTTATCCTTAAGATCCCCACACCTGGATCTGTGATACCATCACCTCCATTGCATTATGGTACTCGAAACTAGTAACATTCTCACCTCCATGAGTTGTCCCACATATATTTACCCCTTGGCATATTGACACTCATGTTTTTCTATCGATTAGGATCAGGAGTCTTGGTAGTGTTACACCCTAGATTAAGAACCTCATACTTCTTCATCATCATCATGCTAACCACCCCATTATGGACTCTCACATCATGTTCTTGGTTACATTAAATGCACCTATGCATTATCATTAACCCTCCATATCATCCAACATCAATTTCCCGTATGCAATTTCATCCTCCATCCATCTACCTGGTACAGAAACCCACCCATGGGGCCCCCACCCTTCATCAATTACATTCCCCTACTTATGCCCCACGAGGCCAAGCCATTTTCACTCGAGCACATGTTTTTGTATGTGTACTTTCAACCCCATTATTCTTTATTTATTTGGTAATGGTATAAAGAACATTTCAAGTTTCAACAGGTAGAATAGATTTTTCCCATCATAGTCGATGGCATTTTTTTCCTTGGAACACAACAACCCTTTTCTCCCTTGGTTGGGGAATTACACTCTCATCACCATTTCTGCAAAGTTATCCCTACCATATACCAAAATATCGAAGTCCACTGACACCTCTATCCTTAAAATTTGTATTTTGTCCTATCATCCACTACTTTGCAGTTTTACACCTTCAACATAGTTTACCTATATATTTGATCATACCCCTAAAACCAGATCGTGTTTTATGGTTGTTTTCATCATGTTGTTTTCCCCAACCAAGGTCAGTTCTTGCGTCCCCTCTAGTTTTATCTTTGTCCATGTCACCAAATAATCCATAACAGTTCATGATACCATTTTGATTAATCAGATGTCAAGAAGCCCTTTGCTTCTTACAGTCGACTCACATTTTGTGTCGACATCAAAAAAAGTTTCCAAGAAGGTGGTATTATATTGGCTCACATTCCATTATCAATGAGCAGTGTCGGATGACACATAAATAGTCCTCATTTCTTTATGATGTCATTTATCCCCATAACATTTGACTCCGGCAAAGTTTCATGTTACAATGGGTCTTATTATGTGATCATTGCAGTTTCCAGTAGCCGTCAAGGAACTTTTAATTTGATAGGCCATCAATGCCCCTGAGTCATTCACCACTTGATTCAGAGCTAGTTCATTCCACAAAACAGTCATTTGTTGTTATTGACACCCCCGAGGGCGATACAGATATCCACTTCATCAAAAGTTTTTAGTTACACTCATATTGTTTTGGTTTCATGACATGAGTATGGGGCATGCTTGCCTCGTTTGCAAAAAGTTACAGCTTTACATTTTAGTTTTCGGAGAATTTTGACACTACTATGAATCCCTTCTTCCTCTGATGGGACGTTCTTACAATCCCTCTTCAACAAAAACTAAAAATATCCTATTGTTATAGCAATTTCAACAAAAAGAAACATTGATTTATTTCGGTTATTTGTATGCTCCTAACCTCACACATCACGGGGCATCTGTTATCACCAAAATATTGCTCAGACAAATAGAGACAATGGATGAAAAAACCAACACAACATACTACCAATAATTATTGAAGGTTCACATTCAATTTGGAAATATACCCACAAAACTATGAAAAAAAGATCCTGAATTTCCGCGCACATTCAACAAAGATAGTGTGCGCACATCTGCGTGGGCTAACACAACGTACAACGCGCACAATGTGCGGTCCACACGATTGACAATCAGGAAACCCACGCGGATACGGAAACGACGCATTGATGATTTTGGTCGGGCCTAAACCACTTCTAGGATGAAGTAAATCTCGACCATATCCCAAAATATCCCTAAACTTCCTCCTTAAGATAATTGAAAGGGATGGGAGGTACCTCCAAAGGCCTCCCATTCACACTTGTAACTAGTTGAAAAATATATTTCCATCCTTATATAAGTAGAGGATCATTGTATGAAAAAAATAATAAGAATACATAGCATTATTATGTTGTTCAAATTCTCTTGGAGAAAGCCATTCTTCCCTTGAGCCATAAGTTTGAGCAAGTGTAGCATAGAGCTAGCTTTACACCTCTTTTGAAGCTAAGCCTTGGGTATTTTTCACCATTGGAGAGTGATAGCTCTAGTTTTTTGAGGGATCAAAGGACCCTCCCTTAGGAGGAATAGGAGATTCATTGTCTCATATTTCTCCTCTTGGTGCACTCAATTCGAAGATTCAGTTCTATTGGGTAACCATTTCATGTGTTCAATTGCATGCATCACTTGTTTATTTTAGTTTATTTAGTTTCCCATTCTTAGTTGTTATTTTATTACTTTGTATTTTGTTTTCTAATTTGTAGGTACACTAAATTTCTAACCATATTTTTGTTATGCCTTGTTAGCTTACCAAGGTAGTTAAGGGACTCTCTTTTGCTCACTCTTGTGACAAAAGAACCCAAACACTAAGGGGGGAGAAATGTAGTGTAGCAAGGGGAATAATATGGGCTACCTATGGAGGTACCCAAGGGGAATAATAATATTGGCTAATATGTATTGTTATGTATGAAGGCCACTTTTTTATCTAGGTGGATATCGGTGGCCACCCACCTATTCACACTATCTCAAAACAGTTCTTTGGCAATTTACTATTTTTAGCATTTTTTGGGTCCTAAACTTTTGGGGCCATTTTAAGGGCCTAAACGACGTTTTTTCTCCTTCATACACATTATTTATTTCCAAAGTAATGATTTATCCTCTGAAATTAAACTCCTCATCAATACATTTCCAACGAGCTATCATGCGCCCCAAACAAAGATCGTATGCCAAAGTTACACCCCTTGGAAGTTGATACACCAAACTACCCAAAACGGGGTCCACAAACCTGTTGGATTTTCATCTTTCGGGGTTAGGGTTTTGGATTTTCTTTATGTTAAAAATGCATTTGGAGCCTCATTGTAACCGTCATATTCATGTGAATGAGCATATCCATCAAATCTCTTCTCATAGATAAGCTGCAACTATTCTAGCGAGTCATTCACTCTGTAATTTTATAATTTTTGTACATTCTCTCATTAATAAAAATTGTGCATTACTATATCTATTTGTTTATTGCAATATTTATGTGTATCACACAATATCTCTTTATATTTCATTGTTATATCTCTGCCTTTATTTTTTTCTAAAAAATAATCTGGATCAGTGGTATCAGAGCATAATGCTCATTGTCGTTTCTTAGTGCATGTCCCCGATGAGGTCAGGGTACAGAGAGTTGGGTATCAAGCTAGTTTCCATTGAGGAAAATCACTCTCATCAACCCAAGTGGCCTCCCATGGTAGAATAAAAGAGAGACGTGGGAGAAGAATATCCCATTAAGTTGTTTCTCGCAGAAGCCCTTGTGTAATAGAGGAACGAGATGTGGAGAATTTTAACCAAATCCTTCAACAATTTCTGACAATAATAGGTGTGTCTTCGTCAAGCAGTCGCTTTGGAGACACTACCCCATTCAAGGTACAAGTTAATTTTGATATTCCCTTATTTTAAGGTCAAATCTATGTGGATGCTTTGGAAAAATGGTTAAATTTGCTAGAAGGTTATTTCTCTATTCATAATTTTTCCGACAAAGAAAATATCACCTCTGCACTTCTTAAGGATCCCCCCCATGTCAAACATCGGTGGGAAACTTACTGGGAGAAAAGTTCCATAGAGGAGTCTGGAATATTTGAGGCCGAGCCCACTTGGGATTTTTTTATGGATGCGGTCAAGGAGCAATATTACCATGTGGGAAATTATGATGACCAGTACATGAGATGGACCACGTTGCATCAAAAGTGGAACCAAATAGTGTCAGAGTTCACAAATACCTTCCATACCTTGTGCACCAAGATAGGTATCAAAGACTCTGAGTGACATCTAGTTCTGAAATAGCGTGGGGCTCTACATAGGTACATCCAAACCAAAATTGAGTTTTTGGACGTCTTATCACTGGGAGCCGCTTATAGATATGTTGTCAAAATCGAGCAGAAATTTAAGCAGTAGAACAAGATGGAATTTGGGTCTACAAATCCACAACAACCATAGTATGGTAAAGGCATCCCTAACTCATAGAGTAGTCAACCCATTTGGTCAAGTATTATGTTGTTGTAATAACATATCTGGCTCTTGGTCTTCTGGTTGGTAGATTAATTGGACCTACAAAATCTACTACCTATTTATCAAACACTTGCAAAGTAATATGTGGTCTCAGTGTCATCTCATCCCTCCTGGATGGCTTCCCAACTCTTTGACAAACATCACACTTATGACATTATTCCTTTGAATCCTTGTAAACTATTGGCCACCATAATCCTACGCGCAATACCTTATGTGTGGTATATTTACCTGCGTAATGCCCTCCAACAATCCCTTCATGTTCCTTTGCCAAAATAATGGGTCTTTCATGTTCCATCACACATCTTCTCAAGATGTTATCTGCTCCTAGTTTGTATAAATGACCTGCAATCAACTGATAACCTGCAACTCTAACCACCAATTTTTTCTTCTACGCAGTAGTAAATTCTCTTGGTGCAAATCATGTAATCAAAAACCTAGTAATGTCAGCAAAATACTCATCAACTATCTATGTTGAAAACAATTTTGCATCTGGAAAGTTATCTTCCAAGTTACTAGGTTCTTCTCCATTAGGTATCCTGGATAAGTGACCCGGTCCTGCATGCAATCTTCCAGGCTTCACCACAACCTCAAAATCAAATTCTTGGAACAAAAGTATCCATCTTCATATCCTGCCCCCCAACATTGGCTTATTGACTAAATATCTCAAAGTAAACTGATATGTGAACATCTTGAAATGTTTCCCCAACAAGTATTGTTTGTATTTTAGCAAAGCATATGTTGGGGTCCTATAATCATAGGTAACATGATTCTTCAGCTGTTTATTTGGCAATGCTCCCATGATGAAGACATCTGTCTTGCTGGGCTCGGTTGATTCCTTTTCTCCCTCCATCCATTTCTCCCGATCCTCCATCACCATGCTGCACCCTTCATGCCATCGCCCTCCATTTTTTCACCCCTCCATTGTTTTCATCCCTACATCAATAAACAAACTTAGGCTAAAAAACATTAGGTTAATAATAAATGGTTAGTGACCTTTTTAATGCTAATTAGCTTAATAAAGTTATTTTAATTAGATTATTTTAATAAGATAATTAATAATAAATAAATAATTAGATTAATTAGTAATTAGTAATTAAGTTTGTTTGTTTAAGTTAGTAATTAGGTTAATATTTTAGAATTAAATATTAATTAAAAAATAAAATAATAATTAAAAAAATATTAAAATAATACATATAATAAGTTAAATAATAAAATCAAACATAAAACATATAAATTAAACAAAACAATAAAAAACAAAAATGAAACAAATAAATACAAAACAATAATAAAACATATAAATAAATAAAACAATAATAAAAACAAAACAAAAATAAACAAAATAAAAACTAAACATAAAATAAAAAACTAAAAAATAATCCTAAGTTTAAAACACCCACTTACATTTATCCATATAACTCGGACCCCCCCCCCTTACGTCACTCAACCAAAAGGGTTTCGAGTAGGTGGTTTACCACGAGACAGGTGTCATCATATGGTCAACTCGTACCCCCCTCCCATTACCACTTACCACTCCAAGGGGGTCTGAAAACCACCTTTCCTCCTCCAAAACCGCCCTCCCAAAAATAAAACCATTTTTCGCCAGTTCAACACTTCATCTTCTGAGAGAGATTCCTGGAAAACGGGGATGAATTTTCAAAATCTGAGAGTTTTTTGTTCAGAACAGGCTAAAGAACAAAAAACTCTCCCATAATTTACACATGTGTCATAAGTTGGGAGAATCGAAGCCATCTCTGAGCCATATTTTTCAGGATTCCATTTTTTCCTGTTTCGGTCATGATTTTGCGAGAGTTGTTTCGGTGATATGGATATGAATTTGGAAAAACCAAAAGATATTTTTGTTAAGCAGAGAATCATCTACAAAAATCTCCCCCCATTTTTACAGAGACATCTGATAGTGGGAGAAAATGACACTTACGTTGACCCTATGTTTTCAGAAATTCGGGAAGCAGTGAACTTACAGGTGGCAGAGTTCATAGGAACAATTTCAACATCACTCCAAATGTCAGAAGATACGAAACACCTATCAATAGAGAATCAACATGCACCGTATCATCTCTAGATATTTTGTCACGAATTTTTCAGAAACATCCACAAGCAGTGGTCAAAGATATTGTCAGTTTAGATTTTTTTGGAGTAATATCATGGTCATTTATGACCAGATCTTTGGAAATAAATTGTATAAATACTTATGAATTCAAAGTATTAGGGTTTGATTGTTGATCATTTGATTCATGCCCCACAGATCCAAGACTCCAAGTGGTTTTATGTTACCTCGGTGATTTCCTCCTTGGCCTTGGGAAAATTGCAGAGTGTTAACAACATACACCATAGCTAATCCTTCTCTTTCTGTAGTGTTATAGTTATATTCTGAATCTGGTAACTTTCTACTTGCAAATGTAGTAGGGTGATCTACATCACCTTCTCTTGGTTGGGCTAATACTGCTCCTAATGCTATTGTATATACATCCACACGCATGTGAAATTCTTTGGCCCAATCTAGAAATACTAAAATCAATGCAGTAACCATCTTCTCCTTCAAAATATCCAAACTTTGTTGGCATTCCTCATTCCACTAATACTTAGTGTCATTCTTCAACAACTTCTCCATTTGCACAATAATATTTTCATATCCTCTTATGAACTTTTTGTAATACTCTGTATGGCCCATTGTACTCTTCAATTGACACACTGACTTTGGTAGTGGTAAGTTAACTATGACAACAATTTTAGCAGGATCAACCAGCAGACCATGCTTACACACCACATGTCCTAACAAAATCCCAAAAGGTGCATTGAAAATACACTTCTTAATATTTAATGAGATCTGACATTTTTTGCATCTATCCAATGTTAGCTTTAATACTTTAACATAATCCTTCAACAAACTGAACATTGTCCAATCATCCAAGTAAACCTCCAAAATTTTGTGAATAAAGTCCTTAAAATTTTCTACTACTACCCTTGAAAAAATGGTTGGTGCATTCTTCAATACAAATGGCATAACTTTATACTAAAATGAGCCCCACTCTATAGCTAATGCAGTCTTCTGTCTGTCTTCAGGTGGAATCCTTATCTAATGATAACTTGAAAATCCATTTGTAAAAGATTAAGCCTCTTGCTCCCCTACATTCTCCAAAACTTCGTCTGTAAATGGGGTAGGAAAAGGATCATGTTGGCAATCATGATTAAATTTTCTCAAATCTACACAAATCATAAACCCTCCTTGTTTCTTACCCTATACCACCATAGGAATTATCCATTCTGACTCTTCTACATGTTCTATAACTCTAGCTTCTAGCATCTAGTCAATTTTTGTCTTCACCTTCTCTTTGTATATTGGATTCAATTTGTAAGGCATATGTCTGATAGGTCTTGCTTTTGGCTTCAAAGTTATCTTCATATCTCCTAGCTCTCCTGTTAACCCCTTCATATCTAAGAATGTTGTTGGGAATAAGTCATTATACTCGCATGGTAATTATGTGATCCTTTCTATTGTCTGATTATCCCAATAGTCCCCAATATTGGCCATCTTTGGGTTTTATGCAGTCCTAATGTTTACCTTCTTGATCTTTAATGGTGCAGCATAATATTATGAATCTATCTTGGGACCTTCTACTTCCCTTTCACCTTCTACTTATGGGATTTGTATATTGCACATATTATCTTCTGCTGGATCTTCTTCTTCTATGACGTAATAACAATGTAGCAATTGTTTAACTATTTGTTTAGCCTTATTCTGATATGTTGGGACTATTTCAAATTTTGGTTCTTTGAATATCCTATCTCTTACCACTTTCAATGTTGTATCAATCTTTGGCATGTCTGCTCAAAGGAAAATGTAACTACAAAGCTATATTGTATGGTCCCTGGGTTATGTTGAGTAGATCGGTATGGATAAGGCTGAGTTGGTGAGGTGAATATTGCCTTATCCTGGTAGATTTTCCTTTAATAACCTAGCTCATGTCTGGAATATTGATTTTAGAGACCTAGCAGTATCCTGGTCAATTAGGATGAATGAACCTTTTCTATAGTTTGTCATTTTCCCTGTGTTAACATGGAATTTAGTTGGTAAATCTCCCTGCATTAAACTAGTATATGGATTGGTAACTTCTCCAGAATGAGCCTGGTCTATTGGTCAATTTCTACTGTATGAGCCTGACATACTGGTCAATTCTATTGCATGAACATAGCCTATGGGTTGGGAAGTTCGTGACAAAGTAAGTTGGGCGGATGACTGGTAAATTATAATTGAAGAACATGGCATAATGGGAAATCTAAATGTATAACCTGCCCCATATCTCGTAAATAACACTGGAAAATATCCCATCGAACCCACCCTTATAGCTGGTAAAATTACCCTAATCGGAATTGCTTATACCGGTGGTAAAATTATCCAACACGATCCTGGCATTATCCTGGTCAATTTATATTTATGAACCCTAATGAACGATGGAATTGCTAATTTATATTTAATAACCCAACCATTGGTATTTCTTTTCTCTGCCTTCCCATTTAGCAATTTTTTTGTGTTGTTCGTGTTCTATGTACTAGTTCTTCATAATGCCTTCTAGTGTGTGAATAAATGGTGTGTTCATTATTCTGGTGGTACTAATCTCCATTTAAATATGCACTTATCTACATGTTCTTGAGGTTGTCCAAATCCCTCATATTTCTCCTCATATCTATATTCTTATTCTGCGCCAAATCTGATGCACAGTAAACTTTTGCATTGAAACCAATTGTTGATCTTTGCCTTATGTGTACCCCACCATCTTGCATGTGTAGCTTTTAAAGAAATATCTATTGCTAATAATATCTGATTTTCCATAACCTCTACCTCAAAATTCATTAAAAAGTCTTCTAAATCATTAAAACTATAAAATGTGGGAGCTTCTCTTACCTCTGTACCAACCCATCTCAATGCATGCATCATTTTGGCACACCTCTTGGTAGATAATTCATGTAGTCGTTGCTACCAATTTTACAGTCTTGTGTCAGAGTCTAAAACACAATAAATAATACTCCTCCAACTGAGCATCCCATCTGCAATTGGGTTAATATAATCCTCTTCACGTGCAGTAATTATGTATAGATGATTAACATCTTCTGTAAGAATATTATTTGTCGTAGGTTTTGCATACCTTCCTCCTTCTGAAGGATCCAATGGTGCAATAACTCTGTAATCCCATGATTCAAATATCATTTTTCAGGTCTTCAAGTTGATAATAGCATGGTTATCAAAATCCCAATCCAGACCCAACAAAGTTGGATATGGTGAAGTATTGTCTACTATGTCAATGAATTCAAAATCATCCATGGTGTGCACACCATCTAGATCTACTGGAATCCCCTTTAGCCTCCCAATTGGCACCACTCTGTGTTGATTTTCCAACTTCAACTAAATAGGTGAACGCCCCAATTGTGGTTCTCCCATAGCTTCACAGGTATTCTTTGGCATAACATTGACTTCAAATCCTAAGTATAATATAATATCCCCCATATTGAAATCTCCTATGTTGGCATTCAATTTGAATTCTCTATTGGTTCTTCTCTTCTTACGGACCTGATTTACTCTTTTTACCACTTCTTCCCCAGGATTACATTTTTCTAACAAATTCTGCATTACTTGTAAGGAATTTCTATCACTCATCAATTTGACACAAGCTCTCAAAAAATTTCTTAAGTTACTTACTTGTTTTGAAGACTACTCTTGATTAGTCTAATCAAATAATGAAGGCATGTCATACACTGGTATCTCATCTATTGGATTTGTTCCTAAAGTGGATGTAATGTTTTCCTTCAATATTGCATATATATCTTCCTTGAATATATATTTCTCTTTGCATGCATCAAACTTCTTGTTTGCACTCTTTTCGTCGATGTGTGAGAAAAAAGTGAGTGCTTACATGCCTAGTTGGGCTCTGCTAGTCATGACAGTTGTAATGTAAAAGGTTAGAAAGAAAACAACTAAGCTATTACCAAGAATTAAACAAAAACTAAATAAAAACATGAGCATGGAAATAAAAATGAAAACACATAACAATGGACCAATATCACCAATGTATTAGCTGGTCTGATAGA
>ML789424.1:104467-164277 GCA_009831015.1 Picea engelmannii
CTCCCCACGCAGATTGAGCTCGGATTTGATGTCAAATCGACTTGGGAGACGATCCATTAGTGGTTGGGAGGCCGACCAGCTTCATAAATGCGTCGTTTGGCAGGCGCGCGGGTTTTGCACCCCACAGCCGCGCATATGCGCCCAATATACGAAGATGTTGCGTGTGCGCGCTCGTTTTTAGTGGGTATGCTGCGCTTTTTAATTTTTTAGCCATTTTTGTATAGTTTTAGCCCTTTTGCTGTGCTGTGGATTTAATCCTTGTGCCATGAATGCCTGTTTTTCTATGCTGATGATGCGGAGTTCTTGTCGCCCTGTGCAGACGAAATTTTAGTGATAACACTTCTGTTTCGACATTGTATTCTTCCTGACCCACTGATACTGGTCCTAATCCTTTTTGGTTTCATCTTCTCATGTCTTAGCTCCACCTCTAGTAGCTATGTTAATATTCTTCATGTATTCTTATTTATTTTCCACCTCGATCCATTGCACGTTCTGATTAGTCTAGTTCATTTTTTCAAGTATCTTTATCAAAAGTGTAGGACAGTCTTTTGTTTCATGGTTTGTTGCGCGAAAATACATACATGTTGCAGATGGTTGTGGGAAGTCTCTTGCATAGTGACCTAGTTTCTTATAGTTATGACAGACTACTGGTCCTCGACCTCCTCCAAATCATCTTCCTCCATGGCCTCCTCCTATGAATCCTCCTCTCTTTCCCTAATTATTTCTACGTGGTGTGTTATACTGCGGTCCTTGATTGTAATGTGGTTGCACATTATTGTAATGCGATAGTATTGTGCACTGTTGTGCAAGATGATATTATTGTTTCCCTTGAAATTGATGTGCATTATAATGTGGTCATGTTGCAAACTGTTACACGGGATTATATTGTGGTTGTTGCACGTTGTTATATTACAGCTTTTATGTAGGTTGTCTTGTTACATGTTCATCCTGCACCCTGTATGTATCTGAAATCCTTTATTTCATCATCTCCAAGGTTCTATAGTCCTTGTCTTTGTGTCCAAATGACATACAAAAGTTACAAAATGTTCTCTTTGGTATTGCCTGATATTTCTGTATCAGAGGGCAATGATAAGGATCATGCCCATGTGTTTTGAAAATATCACACCATGGTCCTCCTAAAGCTAAATGGTTTGGCATACCCAATCCAATATAATGCACAAATAATGGACACTTATTCTTGTGATGGCCTTATGTCTTGCACATTGCATGCCAAACATATTATCTTTTCTCCTTTCCTTTGTTCTAATTCAACTGGAATTTTAAGTTCGTCAAATCTTGCTTCAAATCTTCCACAGCTGGATCTATATGCTTGTATTGGTTTTCCTCTAGCTGTAAGGCTACTTGTAGAGCCTTATCCTTAATTTGGAAATTTTGTTTTCTTAAAGGATATTTAAAGTGTGGCAACAAAGAATTAACAAACAAATGTATATGATGTGTATCATTAATAGTGTATTTTAACTTACCTTTTAGCCTCTTGAATTTTTGGTTCACTTCTTAGACTGATTCTCCTAGTTTCCTCTTGATCTCTATCATTTCATTCATAATCTAGTATTCTAAACTTGGCTTCTAAGATTCATTTATTAACTACATCTTCACAGCTTCTACAGTTGTAGGTGTTCTCGTGGGATTATTTGTTGAGATACCCATGTACCAATATAATGTGCAGTCTCTAAATGTGATTTCCAATTGCACAACCTTTGTATCCTCATCTGTAATCTACTTTTCTTTCCATATACTATCACAGATGAACAAATGTTTTGTTTGCATCGTATGACACGTCCCCTCAGAACTCTGCTAACCTGATGGTTGTATCTTGTCCTAGCATTGTGAAATTTGTTGAACTACCACCTTCACGTGGTGTAGATACTTGGTTGCTACTTGTTGAAATTACACTTCTTCTACCAGACCCACGTCCTGAAAAAATTCTTCTACCACTAATCACTTGTTGGTTAATCTATTTTTTTTCTTCAATTGTCGTAGCCACACATGTGGTTGTGGGTTCCACACTAATTCGGATCTAGAATGGAGAGCCTTCTTTTGTGTCGAACCCAATACCTTTAGTTTTCCTCTCATATGTGGCATGCAAGATATCCTCAATCTGCCTCGTGGTGCGGAGATCCTCTACCTCTTCCTCATATCTAACCAAGTGCTCTCGCTCGACGACTGCCCTCTTCTTATTATTCATCTTATACTAGTAGGTTTGTTCATTGTGCATCACTCCTACACCCCTTATGATTTCCCTGGTCTATTCATCATCCATCATGATGGGGTTCATTGCTTCCTTATTCTGGCTACTCTCCAGAGCCTTCTCCATTTTTCATATCTTCCTTAGTGCTTCCCCCAAATCCCCCATGCACGTAGAGTGATCTAGTTGTCTAATTCCATGGTCATCACACCTTTATCATGTAATAATATCTTGATCGACATGTAAAGAGACCTAATGTACCTCCCTCTGGGTCCCTTCAAGAAATTATGCTCTGAAGTAGTGTATGAATTCGCTATATCTATTGCAAAATCAATGATAACCCTTAGAGTAATAATATCTAACCAGAAATCCACTGCACGCATAAATTTGTTATTAACCCTTTCCAATTGCACAATATATTCAGTAGTCCACTCTATTGACCTGATCTGATTAGTCAGATGGGTATCTTTTAACCTCAATATCCACTCCTGTAATAGCTATGGAAAATAACATAAATGTGCTTCATGAAAATTAGTAAACACATACCTTTGCAGGTACTAATGCGGTGTATACCTAGAACCCTTATCATCTTTCTGTGCGAACTCCAACTTCTTTGTCTCCAACTATATTTCAATCTCTTTCTTTGTTGGATTCTATGGCTTGAACATCCCTTTCTAGCACTACATCTTCTTCACCAAAACCCTTCCCGACAACGGAACCATTTTTTGGATGTATGGGATGACTCAGGTTCTACCTTAGTTCTCCAACAAAAACCTTTTCGCCATTGGCCTTTTTGGTAAACCAGAAGGCTACACCGTGCATAGAGTGCACAACACAGTCTCACCCGAGATGGTTTGTGGGTGAATGCAGGACGCAGGTGTCTGCAGTCATGGAAGGGATTGGGGGATGTTCCTTTTACTTATATTTCTACTTATCCATGCATTATACCATTCATTAGATCATTCCTTCAGAAGATTCATTATGCATACATATTTCTAGTGCGCGTTGCAATTTAAACCATTCATTCATCTAACTAATTAACCATAATTGCATAAATAATAGAAAGAATTCAAACACATTGCAACACATATTTTTTACCGTGGTTCGCCCCCCTTGGGGCTACATCCACAAATATATTCTTTAATTTATTTTTCAAGACTTGATCACTTATCACACATACTATCAGGAGAATATGAAGGGAATTTGGATGACATCTTACTGGACACACAGTTATTTATAGTACAAATGTTTGATGATTGTTTTGCAGACATATTTCAGTTCTTGAGTATAGGGGTAACCCCGTCTGAGTTTACAGTTGCATAGAAGAATCAATTAGTAGTGAAGGCAACATACTATCAACTTATAGTAGGAAATTTGTACAATTTAGGCACAGATGGAATTCTTTAATGATGTGTATTAGAACATGAAAGACATATGATATTGTTAGAGGGAAATGAAGGGGTTGCAGAAGGAAACTATACAAGAAAATCAATAGCTCATAAGTTTTTTCACATAGGATTGTGGTGGCCTACCCTTCATAAGGATGTGAATTAATTTTGTAATACTTGTGATGTTTTCCAAAGAATTGGGAAGCCTTCTAGGAGAGATGAGATTTCATTAGTACCATAAGCGACATTACAGGATTTTGATAAATGGGTCATTGATTTTTTTGGACCAATCAATCCAACAGTGAAGAGATCAGGAGCCAAATACACCATTACTACGACATATT
Organism: Picea engelmannii; assembly: GCA_009831015.1. Taxonomy (NCBI): domain Eukaryota; kingdom Viridiplantae; phylum Streptophyta; class Pinopsida; order Pinales; family Pinaceae; genus Picea; species Picea engelmannii. The sequence continues at coordinate 108,406 of ML789424.1, forward strand.
ATTTGGCCAGATGGGTTGAAGCGAAACCATTGAGAGATTGCAGCATAGAGATAGTTGCACAGTTTTTGTTTGAAAACATGGTGACAAGGTTTGGATGCCCCAGAATACTTATGAGTGATCATGGAGCTCATTGTTTTAATAATATGATTGCATCTTTGATAGAGGATTTTCATATTCATCATCAAAAGAGCACATCGTATCATTCTCAGACAAATGTTACAATGGAAGTATTCAATAAGATCCTAGAGCATGCACTAACCAAGGTGTTTAATGTAAGCCAAGACGATTGGGACTTGATGATTCCAACAATATTATGGGTGTATAGGACTACAAGTAATAAGCTAACAGGACATACCCCATTCGAACTAATGTATGGCCAAGAAGTTGTTCTTCATATGGAATTCATAGTACCAAGTTTTTGCATTGTTGCACTGATAGAGCTTACATATTTTGGTGCAGTAGATAAGATATTGTCAGAGCTAATAGGGGTGGAAGAGCACCGGTTTGTCACAGGTTTCCATCAGCAAGTTCGGAAGACCGCACAAGAAAGCATGGCATGACAGGCACATTAAATAGAAGAACTTCCAGACATGAGACTTAGTTTTTCTTTATGATAGCAAGTTTTTGAAGCACCATAAGAAGTTTTATATGCACTAATTGGGTCCATATGTGATCATATTTGTGACATATTCAAGTGTTTTTGAGTTGGATAAACTCAATGGAGAAGTTATGGAAGGACTGGTTAACGATAGTTGGTTGAAATTGCATAGGGACAGCCATACTTTTGTGCACTAGTCTGGGCACATAGTATGTGTACCATAGTACTTGTGTTATAGTGTATTATAGAAGAAAAATAAAAAGAAAAGAAGAAAATCAATCAAATAATTTGAAGGTTGAAGTGATTCATAAGGTTAAACGAGTAAGGAGACAAAGCGAGAAAATGTTGCAGATATGTAGAAAGAGGAAGGAATGGTACACAATAAAAAGGATTGAAGTGCGACAAAATTTGTGCAGAGGGAGGGAAACACATAAAAAATCATATGTGAGAGGACAAGAATTAAAGAGTGATCATAACGACGAAGTAGTGGAGATGCATAGTCATAAATGGAAAGCAGTGATGATATCGTGACAGACTAGCAAGATCTAGACCATGATCTACAAAATAATCCGAATTTATTGCAGAGTATGGAAATCATTGAATGTGAGGACAAGTTGGATTAGACTATAGGTTTGGGGCATGAAAAGGGAAAGTAACAACTAATGAGTTATAAAATCATTTGAGGGGTCGAATTAAAAAAGTTATTGTCATTTGAGATAAATGAGAGCAGAGAAGCTTAGCAAACATAGAGTCGAAGGAGTTAAGTGTCAAGGGAAGTGTTTTGCAGAGAGTTATGTTGCCACATAAGGTAGTAGTTGCATCAACATTAGGAACGAAGAAACCACACACTAAGCCACCAATATCACCTACATAGGAAGGAACCCTGGGAATAGAGCCAAGTTCAGCCAACTTTCTGAAGGAGTGTATACCACCAAGAAAGCTGACAACAAAGTCGATCAGGTTACAAAAGGAAGCAGAGTATAAGTGTTGTGAGGGAAATCTCCCTATGGACTAGCAAATAGGGTTTAGACTTTGCATGCAGATATGACCGAAGAAAAACTACTTTCTACCTTCATCCCTAGATTTAAATCCCATTTTCTTAATAAATGCATGGAAAGATCAACCTACCTCATTCCCGACGTTTGATGTTGATCCTTCTTTGTACTTGATTACTTGTTTGCAATACTCCTTCCAAATATGACCTACATACAAGACAAGCAATAACTACGCATGCATCCTACTTATATACTAACGGGTTAGAAATCCAAACATATACTAATCAAACTATAAAAATTTCATGAATTAGGACGGGAAAAGCATTTTCTTGATTACTTTGAATGAGTCGGCTTACAAAATATGAGACCGGCCACTGCTCCTCAAACCTTATCCTAGGCTCCTCTTTGACTGTCCTCCAACTACTTTTCTTTGTATCTCCTTTGGCACAAGGAAAGGCTAAAGGGTTGGGACAATGGGAATACGCAAATGGGCAGAGTTTCTATGCTATATTTTTCCTCCTTCCAAATGGGACCCCTACCCCTTGTTTTATAGGCTAGAAGGAGCTAGGTATTTGGACGAACCCTCGGCCATGCATGGACAGGAGTTTCAATTAACTCACCCATAGCTTTTGTGTTCCATCGACAACTTTCCTTTTTTCATGCTTTTGTTGGTCCACGTTGGTTGTTTTGGGTCAACCAGCGTGTACACGCATGCAGTAATGGAGTAGGGTGTGTTATCACTCAGTTTGTAGTTTAGGCCAAGCAGCTAAAAGGTAAGGGTCAAAATGGCGTAACATGAGCTTCCCCACCCATTGTCACCTCGATGGGGGGCTCTTTCTATTTAGGGTGTCTAAACCCAAGGGAGACGTCCCTGGTAATCTAGGGCTCTGAAAGGAAAAGGCTTAAAAGATCAAGGTGAGTTTTCCCTTCACAAATTAACACCAAGAAGATAGTCAAGAATGAAGAAGTACCACAGAAGAAGCACCTGTTTGCGAGACAAGGCAACAACAAAGCTAATACATGCAAATATTGGTTAATACTTCATTTTTCAATGACTATCAATAATTAATATACATGAGCATAAATAACAGTAATTATTGACGAAGTCAATGAATGCAAGTAAAGACTATGGCTTATGATATTACTCTTCAATAAATACAGAATGATATAGCATCCAATAGGAATGATTAATCCTTTAATTAACATAATGCATTAAATATCATTAAATGCTCATATATAACAGGCTTGCTGCATCACTATACTAGAGGTGACGTCAGCCTTGTTCTAGGGTTAGCAATATAGAAAAAGAGCTCAACGTTTTGCTAATAGGCCAATGGAATTTGTCAACACATCAATGTCTATCATCAGATGACTAAGCCACTATGTTTTCTATCAACCAAAGGCTCAAATAAGGCATGACGTCATGATTAATCTAGGGTTAGTAGACGTTAGGGTTATTTAGGGTTTAAAATTTAAGAGTTTTAAAAGAGTTGTTTTGGCAAAACAAGCTCAACATTGGAGCGTTAGACCAGTGCCTTAGGGTATTATGGAGTCAGAAACAAGGGCAAGACTTGGGAATATCTAAATCTAAAGATAGGAGAGTTAGGCTCTATGGTGCTACAATGGCAAGGCCCTAGAGTCAAAACCCTAAGGGGAGGAGGCTCATTCCGATGTTGCTTAAGCAAGGCCTCATGCTCCTCCCTCTTTCTTTAGATATCCTTGGAAAAACAGATAGCTTCAAAACATAAATCTAAAGGTGAAAGGTGTTGCAAGAGCAAGGCCCTTCAAACCCTAAAATTCAAAACCCTAGGTGTAGAATTAACTAGGCCTAGGACATCTTCTTTATTCAATTTATGTTTTAAAACTAACTCATAAAAAGGATGACTAGTGTAGCAACGGCTAGGCTAAATCCTCCTTAATCAATGGCTCAAACTAGTTTCTCACTCATGGGGACATATAGCAAGGACCTACTTGTGTGCTTGCTACCTAGGGTTTCAATGATTAAGCAATATAATAGAAATGTAACAATAAATGCAAGAGATTTAACCTACAACCATTCCATTAAGAAGTTTTGCATGAGAAATACACTTGCAAATCATGAAAAGACCTTATCAAACCCTAGTTGTAAACCTTCCAATGAGACAGAAAGCCATAACATGCAAAGAACAATCCTCCACAAGAGTTGTGCCTCACTTCCAAGAGCAATAATACCAAGACAAAATACTAAAAATGATCTCTCCCAAGAGAGTGAGTTGTGTTATCAAAATGAGAGGCAACGTCCTCTATTTATATCATTTTAATGACCTTTAATTAGAAAATAGGTCATTTAAAACAGCCGACAAGGATGGATAACAATATTACATTGTTTTTTATATTAAATGGTAAAAATGTCACAATATGAGCTCAAAGGGAGACGTCAGGCCCCTCTGAGGGAGACGTTGGCCCTTTTTGGGCAAGATCAGCATCCAGGAAGAAAACCTTGGCCCTTCTAGGGCTTCTCCAAGCTGCAACACGTGCCAAATGACCACAGTACACTGCCACATGCTCCAAAAAACGTCCAGCTGCCTCAGGTGACGTCATGTCCATCAAAAGCAATCGTCCTATCTGCAATGGGTGATCCCCTCTAGGCTGAGTTCTGCCAAAGTGTCCTGGGTAGGGACGTCCTTCTTCTTTTTCGTGCAATGGTTCATCACAATGTTGTCCTACCTCTGCCATCCCAGCAACCATCTGATGGGCTCTTCAGCCCCATGGAGGTCTGAGCTAATCATATCCCCATGTGTACCAGTCCTCTAGCACCTGTCTGTCGGGTATGGTCCTGCACATCAAAAACTACACCCTCCATGGGATCATCAGTCCTCGAGATCATAGCAATGTTAATCATATTTCATCATTAAATTTATCAAATACGTGCATGAAATCCATAGCATATCATCTAAGAGCTCAAAGACATTACACAGATCTACTATACAAAGCTTAAGAAAACTAACAGAATAACCTATTGGGCTAATACCCACAAGAGAAGGAAAGTTTCCTCAGAGGATCATTCAAGCCATGCTTTATGAGGTGATATGGTCTAGGGATGTCCAGTCACAGTAATACCAAGGGCAGGTGTTGTCTGTGGGTGCCTTTGTAGGAGGCGAGTTGTACCTGTCATGGATGCATTTTTTCCAAACCCCTTTATTGCCTTTATTTTTCATTTTTTCTTTTCTTTCTTTTTTCTTCAAGGTCTGACCAGAGGACACTGCCTTGGCATGGTGACCAGAGCTGACAGTGTTACCCACTGGTATCTTCATAGAAATAATAAGGTTGGCTCGTGATGAGACATCCCATCCTCTTGGTTAGGACTTGTTTTGTCATTTTTCTTAGGGTCCTTTCAGTTTCTTATCGAGAGGCATTTTATTGCCTTCTCGGGGATCCCTAGGCGAAGCATCTCTAGGTTTCATTTCTTATGGATTTTATTTTTTACCAGCTGCTTTTACCCCCTGGGCCTTTAGCCCCTTCTTCCCACAAGACAAAGTGTAACCCTCAAAGGTCATCCTAATGGTCGAACTAGGGGAATGGGATGGATGAATGGGAGATAAGATGTAAAATGATATGATGGTGGGAGTGGACGATGGCTTTGCAAATCCCCTTTGGTAGCTAACCGAAACCCATGAATACAAGCTTGCTAAGTCACCCCATCAATCACCCCAACAATGGTCAAGTGGATTAGTGTAATATCCAAGCAGTCATCAGAAATGAAAGGAACTTAATGCATATACAAGAAGGTTATAATGATCAAATATGACACATACCATGATACCTCAGACCAATTACCTCATGGAGAAAGAGTCCTCTCTGATGCAAGTCCAAGCCGATGGTGATGGAAGCTGTTGCTACTGACAGGACAAGTCTGGCGAAGAAGAAGAAGAATGGGCCCTCCAGGGCCATGCTCAGGTCAATCCTACTCTCGGTACTTCATGTCTAGGACCTATGGGCCTCGAGACATGATCTCCTAGTTATCCCTAGATATCGGGGATAACATTTGGCTCCAACTCGGGGACATGTGCTTAACGTAGAGCACATGAGAACCTCAACATATTTGGCATAAACCTATAGACCTACTCACACTTGACAAGAAAGCATCAGCGATAAAAGGTGGGGTGGTATTGCCACCCCACAAAATAATACATGTATATATATGACATAAAACAATCAGGATGCATATAAGGGAAACAAACAATAAATGCAGATGGTATAATACACGGAAAATGCCTACCTACCTACAGTTACATGTGGAGTCAGGTTACCCCACCCTGGTGGGATTTGAGGAGATGCCCGATGACGGGCACTGTGCGCCTTATTCCCTCCAGTGTAGACAGGTAATAGGAGTCATTAAGTGACTTCCTTCTAACCTTAAAAGGGCCAAGCCAAAAATGATTGTCTTCTTTAATATTAGTAGGCTTCCCTTTATTGGCATCCCACATCCAAACCATGTCTCCCTCCTTGTACTCTCTAACTTTGAAATTGGTCATTCCTTGAATAACCCTGGTGTATTGTGTAGAGGGAGGTGGGTGGGATTCTGCTACAAAGATCTCCTGCTGTGAAGGATGGATTTGTACATCATTTTCTACCTTCTTTAGTATTTTCACAGTCTCTGATTTCTGAGATTTGAGATCGTCAATGAGTTGTTGGTATTCTTCTTTCGTGGGCCATTCAGTCTGACTCAAATTTTCCTCTTTTGTGGGAGGAATATCTTCTGGAGAACACTTATGAGAAGTCTGCCTGGTTTTTTCACGTGCTTTGTCATCCTTGATGGAATTACTAGACTTTTTCTCATAGGTTGTAGTTACAGGTATATTCTGGATACAACCAATAGTTCCATCCTTCAATATCCCATCTGCTCCTTGGAAAAAGTTGTCAAATCGCTCTCTGATAGATGGTACCTTGATGACTTCTCTCAAAGGGATGGTTACAAGCATCTTGGATAATGCCCCTTCGAGATCAAAATTCAGATCAACCCTTTCAGCATTGGATTTTTTAGGAAAGATTACATCCACAGGTGGGTTTTTTGTTTGGTCAGTGGAAGGTTGGTCCAATTTCTTTCTTCTATACACCTAGAGCTCTTGTTTCTTTATCTTCTCTTTTGATTCATGGTCTAGTTTTTTTATTATCTCCATCCTGGCTAACCTGGCTGCTTCTTTGATGGCATCTTGATGCTCTTCAATAGTGATATTTATTTGAGGGCCTTCTATGAAGTAGTCTATATTGTTTACCTGTTGATAGCCACCACTACTGCAAGGACATTCATGTTGCCAATGTGCTTTACTGCTTTGAAAACACCAAGGGTTTTCATCCACAATGATGGCGCTTGGAACTTTTATGTCTTTGAAAACATCTTTGTGCCACTTGATGAAATTACTTTTTCTTTACATTGGATAGTCATCTTCGTCTGATTCTTCTGAGGTATCAGAGGCATCATCAGGAAACTCACCCCAATCTGTGTCTTCTTCTATCAAAGGAAAAGTGGGACAATCTTGATCCATTGAAAAGGGTGTCTGTTCATCCATCTCAAAATGACCATTATGTAACAGTGTGGGAATCCCCTTAAAAGGTAATTGGTCATCTGAATCCTGCTTTTTTAGAAAAGGGATTTCTAACATTTCATGAATCCTTTTAACCCTTTGCAGGATACAAGACATACTAATGCTTGGATCAGTCTCTTCAGACTTATCAACTTCACTCATATCTTGATCTTCCAACATCGGTATGTCCAAGACAAACAAGGCATCTTCAAAGTTATGTTTTTTTCTGAGTGGCCATGCCCAAATCCTCGGATGGCTTATGTTGTACTGAGGCATTTAGAACATTGTTTGTATTTGAGAAAGTTGTGCTCCATTTCCTTTTGGGAGGCATGAGTCTTACTTCAAGAATTTCTAGGGGCTTAGGCTCAGCATCAAGGACATCCTCATTAATAGATTCCTTGGGATCATTATTGTGTGAGAGATTGACTTGATTGATGTAGTCTTCGAACTCAAGTTTTTTCTCAATCCTGCTAGCAAGGTCTTGTGCTTCTTCTAGAGTCGAGGGTGACCAATATTTGAGAGTAAACTGCAACACCCCTTCCAACGAGTTCAAGTAGTGTTGGAGGAAAGCTTCTTCTAAGAAACTAGGCTTGACCTTTTTGAGTAAAACGTTGAACCTATCATTGAAATCCCTAATGCCCTCACTAGAGGCTTTGCAAATATTAGTGTATTGAGAGTAAAGGAAATCCATGCTTTCTTTTTCACACCAATATTTTTGGACGGCTTGTTCAAGGTCTTCAGGGCTTTTGATGCTTCCTTTCGAGAGTTTTTTAATCCATTTTATGGCACTTCTGGTGAGTGAGCTCACAAAGAGCCTTAAAAATACATTGGGATGTTCTTGTCCGGATTGGTGAAACTGGAAAGCATCACAGAAGTCGGTCCAATGAGAGTTTCCATAGGATCCATTTTCACCTGAGAATTTAGGTATCCATGACTCGGCCTTCTTGGGTAGATCATGCAACCCCCCTTGGGTGTTAGGTAAGCTTAAAGGACTAAAGAGTTCTTTATGAGACCATTTGGGAAAACTTACAGGGATGACATGATTTGTGGAGGTCATAGTAGTAAATGCAGTTATATACTGACGTCCACTACGAGTCGTCATTAGCTATTTGTGGATTCACCAAATGATTTGCTTTAAATCATCAAATAAAAGGCAAAACACCCTAGTGGAGTCACCAGGTAAGATTCTAAAATAAGGCTCTGAGGCAAGGCTTACCGAAAATGTTTGTCATTTGAGGAGAATTGACTCAGTGTTCCCTGGCAACGGCGCCAAAATGTTATCGCTCAATTTGTAGTTTAGGCCAAGTAGCTGAAAGGTAAGGGTCAAACTGGCGTAACAGGATCTTCCCCACCCACTGTCACCTCGATGGGGGGATATTTCAGTTTAGGGTGGCTAAACCCAAGGGAGACATCCCTGGTAATTTGGGGCTCTGAAAGGCAAAGGCTTAAAAGATCAAGGTGAGTTTTCCCTTCACAAATTACCACCAAGAAGATAGTCAAGAATGAAGAAGTACCATAGAAGAATCACCTGTTTGTGAGACAAGGAAACAACAAAGCTAATACATGCAAATATTGGTTAATACTTCATTTGTCAATGACTATCAATAATTAATATAAATGAGCATAAATAACAGTAATTATTGATGAAGTCAATGATTGCAAGTAAAGACTATGGCTTATGATATTACTCTTCAATAAATACAGAATGATATAGCATCCAATAGGAATGATTAATCCTTTAATTAACAAAATGCATTAAATATCATTAAATGCTCATATATAACAGGCTTGCTGTGTCACTATACTAGAGGTGACGTCAGCCTTGTTCTAGGGTTAGCAATATGGAAAAAGAGCTCAACGTTTTGCTAATAGGCCAATGAAATTTATCACACATCAATGTCTATCATCAGATGACTAAGCCGCTATGTTTTCTATCAACCAAAGGATCAAATAAGGCATGACATCATCATTAATCTAGGGTTAGTAGACGTTAGGGTTAGGTAGGGTTTCAAATTTAAGAGTTTTGAAAGAGTTGTTTTGGCACAACAAGCTCAACGTTGGAGAGTTAGACCAGTGCCTTAGGGTATTATGGAGTCAGAAACAAGGGAAAGACTTGGGAAGATCTAAATCTAAAGACAAGAGAGTTAGGCTCTATGGTGTTGCAATGGCAAGGCCCTAGAGTCAAAACCCTAAGGGGAGGAGGCTCATTCCGGTGTTGCTTAAGCAAGGCCTCATGCTCCTCCCTCTTTCTTTAGATATCCTTGGAAAAACGGATAGCTTCAAAACATAAATCTAAAGGTGAAAGGTGTTGCAAGAGCAAGGCCCTTCAAACCCTAAAAGTCAAAACCCTAGGTGTAGAATTAACTAGGCCTAGGACGTCTTCTTTCTTCAATTTATGTTCTAAAACTAACTCAGAAAAAGGATGACTAGTGTAGCAACGGCTAGGCTAAATCCTCCTTAATCAATGGCTCAAACTAATTTCTCACTCATGGGGACATATAGAAAGGACCTACTTGTGTGCTTTCTACCTAGGGTTTCAATGATTAAGCAATGTAATAGCAATGTAACAATAAATGCAAGAGATTTAACCTACAACCATTCAATTAAGAAGTTTTGCATGAAAAATACACTTAAAAATCATGAAAAGAGCTTATCAAACCCTAGTTGTAAACCTTCCAATGAGAGAGAAATCCATAACATGCCAAGAACAATCCTCCACAAGAGTTGCGCCTCACTTCCAAGAGCAATAATACCAAGACAAAAGACTAAAAATGATCTCTCCCAAGAGAGTGAGTTGTGTTATCAAAATGAGAGGCAACGTCCTCTATTTATATCATCTTAATGACCTTTAATTAGAAAATAGGTCATTTAAAACAACCGACAACGCTAGCTAACAATATTACACTGTTTTTTACATTAAATGGTAAAAATGTCACAATATGAGCTCAAAGGGAGACGTCAGGCCCCTCTGAGGGAGACGTTGGCCTTTTTTGGGCAAGATCAGCATCCAGGAAGCAAATGTTGGCCCTTCTAGGGCTTCTCCAAGCTGCCACACATGCCAAATGACCACAACACACTGCCACATGCTCTAGAAAACATCCAGCTGCCTCAGGTGACGTCTTGTCCATCAAAAGCAATCGTCCCATCTGCAGTGGATGATCCCCCCTAGGTCGGGTTCTGCCAAAGTGTCCTGGGTAGGGACATCCTTCTTCTTTTTCATGAAATGGCTCATCACAACATTGTCATGCCTCTGCCATCCCAGCAACCATCTGATGGGCTCTTCAGCCCCATGGAGGTCCGAGCTAATCATATCCCCATGTGTACCGGTCCTCAGGCACCTGTCCGTCGGGTATGGTCCTGCACATCAAAAGCTACACCCTCCATGGGCTCATCAGTCCTCGGGATCATAGAAATTTCAATCATATTTCATCATTAAATTTATCAAATACATGCATGAAATCCCTAGCATATCATCTAAGAGCTCAAAGACATTACACAGATCTACTATACAAAGCTGAAGAAAACTAACAGAATAACCTATTGGGCTAATACCCACAAGAGAAGGAAAGTTTCCTCAAAGGATCATTCAAGCCATGTTTTATGAGGTGATATGGTCTAGGGATGTCCAGTCACAGTAAGACCAAGGGAAGGTGTTTTCTGTGGGTGCCTTTGTAGGAGGCGAGTTGTACCCGTCATGGATGCATTTTTTTCAAACCCCTTTATTGCCTTTATTTTTCATTTATTCTTTTCTTTCTTTTTTCTTCAAGGTCTGACCAGAGGACACTGCCTTGGCATGGTGACCAGAGCTGACAGTGTTACCCACTGGTATCTTCACATAAATGATAAGGCTGTCTCATGATGAGACCTCCCATCCTCTTGGTTAGGTCTTGTTTTGTCATTTTTTTAGGGTCCTTTCAGTTTCTTATCGAGAGGCCTTTTATTGCCTTCTCGGGGATCCCTGGGTGAATCATCTTTAGGTTTCATTTCTTATAGATTTTATCTTTTACCAGTTGATTTTACCCCCTGGGCCTTTATCCCCTTCTTCCCACAAGACAAAGTGTAACCCTCAAAGGTCATCCTAATGGCCGGACTAGGGGAATGGGATGGATGAATGGGAGATAATATGTAAAATGATATGATGGTGGGAGTGGATGATGGCTCTACAAATCCCCTTTGGTGGCTAACTGAAACCCACAAATACAAGCTTGCTAAGTCACCCCATCAATCACCCCAACAATGGTCAAGTGGATTAGTGTAAGATCCAAGCAGTCATTAGAAATGAAAGGAACTTAATGCATATACAAGAAGTTTATAATGATAAAATATGACACATACCATGATACCTCAGGCCAATTACCTCATGGAGCAAGAGTCCTCTCTGATGCAAGTCCAAGCCGATGGTGATGGAAGTTGTTGCTGCTGACAGGACAAGTCTGGCGAAGAAGAAGAAGAATGGGCCCTCCAGGGCCATGCTCAGGTCAATCCTACTCTCGATACTTCATGTCTAGGACTTGTGGGCCTTGAGACATGATCTCCTAGTTATCCCTAGATATCAGGGATAACAAGGCGCATGGGCCTTTATAAACTAGGATTTTTAAAGAGTTGTTCAGCAGTGATTTGGCAAAGAAGGGATATGAGATGGCCTGATTCCAGGTAAGCATGTGTGGTGAAATTTAGGGTTATAACAGATACCCCCTAATGTGTGAGGGCAGAAGAGAATCTGATGGATGGAATACATTACCAATCTTTTACTGATGTGCCAAACGATTGAACCCAAGGATCAGGAACCGGGAGGTGCCATCTGCAGAATAACAAATGTTTCACCGAGGTGGGCATACCCATGCTCGAGATAAAATAGAATCATGGATACCAATCAAATACACTGTAGATCCATGTCATATAACTATATAAAGAGTATCCATGAACAATACATAGCGGAGCTACATCTCGAAATCAAAAAGATATACATATAGAGTACCCATCTTCTAGAAGCTGATACGGCCTGATGGCTGGAGATGAGATCTTCAGAGCTCGAGTAACAACTTCAAAATCTTCAAAACTCAGGTAGGAGTGTAATATGAGTGTACGAATGCACTACCCACATGTCTTTGACGGCTCGTCGATCATGGACTTGATAATCTTGATGATCAAACTAAAGGCTTCGGTTATTTCAAATAAGGACTTGATTGGATGTTCAGGATGGTCGGGTATGAGGACAAGAAACATATTGCAAAGGGGCCAACTCAGGCTCGGTGACAAACTTCCCTTGGATAATAGCACGACAAATGATGAGACTCGGGCAGCATGGCATAAATCATAAGTCTACGAAGCAAGAGGCAACACAAACTCTCCATATGTTTGGAAGGATAACCAAACAGTGGAGGACACAACTCTATATAGCGAGAAAAAACTTCCTAAGGTCGTACTACATCCCATAGTATGATGAACAAATGGACATATGTGCTTTATCCAAGGGCGACTCATTATGCTGCCAATAAAGAAAATACTTTTCCCTTCCTCTTTTTGGGGTATATTTGATTTTTTTTTTTTGTCCTTTTCAATAATTGTGGAAAAAGAATAAGAGAATATTACGTTACAAAGGAGAAACGGGTGTTGCAAACATACAAGTTCAAGGCACAAGGACAAGATTGATGTTCAAAATAATGATACTTGGGAAAAAAATCCTCCGGGGGCCAATGGTGTTAAAACACAGAAGCAAATTGTTACAAGGATGATATATAAGGTATGCAAATGTGTTTAACAAAACACACAATGGTAACGTCCTTCGATGTAAGTTTAACGAGCCTAGAGAAGGTAAGCTCGGTGGTTTTTCATATTTAGAGAGTCTGAAAAAACATAAAAGGAGACTCCATTGGGGTACCTTTTTTGAAGATGGTATAGTCGGTTCGAAAAAGGGTAAATTAGCACCGATTAGACGTCGATTCAAAACCATTTTAACTAGTGTGACAAGGACAAGATCACTCGGCTATTTTTCTTTTTAAGAGTCTGAAAAAAGATTAACTATGGACTCCGTCAAGAATGTTCTTTTGGACCAATTTAACGAGTGTGAAAGAATAAGGCCACTTGACAATCTTTTCAATTTTAGGGAATTTGAAAAGAGCTTAACTATGAACTCTGTGGGGGTTCCTTCTTCGTAAGTTTAGTCCCTCAGGCCCGAAAAAGAGATAAAATTATACCTGAGAGTACTCTTCTATAGAGTTGAAGTTCCATAGAGTATACCTTTATTCGTACAATTGACCGTTCGGACCGAAAAAGGGGTAAACTACCGCTGGATAGACGTGACTTCAAATTTCAGTTTAACGAGCGTGAAAGGCCACAAGATCGCTCGGCAATATTTTCATATTTAGAGGGTCTGAAAAGGGCTTAAAAAAAGACCTGTTATATTTTGGGAGTCTTGAGGGTGAGGTCAAGAGCGAAGAAGAATCATGCAAATGAGGCTCAAACTCGTATTCAGGAAAAAATGCAAGGACTCCTGAGCCTATAGTGCTGTAGAGACAACATGAATACCATAATGCAACCAGGATCTACCTAGGGCATCCATGTTTCGGTAGGCTCTACCACCAAGTTGCGACACTTCTAAAGTAGAAATGATAGTTCTGTGTCACAATCTGATGGGATCGATCCTATGTCAAATGAAAAAGACAATGAGATAAAAAAATTAGGGTAGAAACCTAACCTATATGCTCAAGTTGATCGTCGGAAAAAAAATTATGGGCTGTCAAAATTTACTCAAAACTAAAAAAAAAAAAATGTCCCAATACTTGATCAAATCCCTCCCAGATAACTCCTGAATCACTCTAAATGGTTTTTAGTATAAATAAAATGATAAGGGAGGCCAAAAAAGTGACAAAAAGAAGCCAAAAAGTCTATAAATAGAAGCTAGCAGCTCATTATCACCATTCTTGATTTGGAAATTGACTTTGGAGCCAAAAGACCCCCTTTGATAAAAACGGTGATTCTGGGAGCTACAATGGATGAAACAAACTTCCATCTTGATCAAGTAAGTAAAAACTCCCCCCATCTAGATATTCAATTCTTTATTTTTTCTTTTCATTTCATGTTTTGGGTGGGCGTCGACCTTTAAAAGGTCGAACCTAGGTCCACGCGGGTTGTCTCTAAACAAGCCGCGTGTACACTCAGGCAGAGTAAAACCTTCCCGCGTGTACATGTGACTGTCACCTAGACAACACGCATGGACCTCCCTTTATAGACAAAAAGAACCAAAAAGAACTCACTCACCCTCCTGAACCTTATTGTTTTGGCAGGATGTAAGTCCACTGGAGGGAAAGGGATCATGAAGAAGTTGGTGAGTTGGTTGCGAGAGATCCAAATGTTGTGGCCACGTTAATGCAATGTGGTTTGCTAAAGTTATTCCTATGTTTGTTTATGCAGGCGCAACCGAGGCTACTGAATGCCTTGGTTGACTATTGGCATCCTGATGCAGAGGCTTTCATGCTAGAGGGGCAATCACTAGTGCCCACCACCAAGGATATATACTTTTTGAATGGCCTCTCAAGGAGAGGAGAACTAGTCAATTTCAAGACGTTTCCGTTGGGGCCACATAACATAGCGGAACTGATAGCCCTGCACTGTGAGGCTGGGACAAACTGTTTGATCTCCCAGGTGCCCATAAGCAAGATCACTAACCTATCATTGCAAGCGATATTATTACTCATTGGGAGGATTACCAGTTCAATAGCCTTGCATCAGGCATCCCACGCACAGATGAACTATGTTGTCCAGTGCTTGAATGCACAAATTTTCGACTAGAGTACTACACTGTTGGAGTTTATGAAGAGGTAATTGACAGATTGTCGTCAGTGGACACAGAGGAACTTCGGGTTCGGGACTATTTTGTGTTCGTTCTTTTTCGAGAGAGTTCCGATATTTAGTCCTCGGGTAGTGGTACGAGGACATCAGGCCTCTTTTCCTGTTGTATGTAGATGGAAAGTATTAATGTCGCAACAGGGTGGTGTAAGGACCAACGAGTCCTTCGATGATGAATTTTTTGCATTGCTATCACAGCAGATCCCGGTTATAGAGGACTACCCCTATGCCGGGATTGATTTTTCGAGAGACCCGGAGATACCAGTACCTCCTGCTGAGGAGAGAGGGGAGATGGGAAAGTCTCCACCTTTGTATTTTTTTTGTTGTATATGTAATTTTTATGTCGTTTTTTTTATATATATCATTTCTTTTATGCCAGAGTATGTGATGGATATACGTTTGTTGCATGTAGATGTGGGACCAGTGCGACCTACCGATTATGAAAGGAACAGGCGTCGTCCTCAGCCAGGGGCCGCAGCTGCCGCTACCGGGGGACCAGCAGTAGCAGGAGAACTCCCAGTCGGGGAGGCTGAAAGGGTACTTAGACAAGTTGAGTGGAAATTTACTTCACTCACTCGCACAGTCCCGATGGCAGAGATTGAGGACCTGCCGCCATCCATGCAGCCTCATGTAGTGGGGGAACCTCGGATGTGGGTCTAATTGTTTAGGGGTTTAGCCCATGTTGTGGACTAGTATAACAGGGCCCGTAGGCCCTGAACCTATTTAGACATTTTACGTGCCACAAGCACTACTTGTATATATTTTTTGAGGGCATAAGCCCTGTGACTTGTTACTAGTCCTAAGCATATACCTCCGGAAGATAACAACTGGCCTTGAGGTTTGAAGATTACCCAAGCTATGGAGGCAAGCCTCCGAGTGTACCAACTAGAACCATCTGCATATCCAACGAACACCTCGGAATCACTTCACATCTGCCACAGTGACGAAATATAATATCAATGACACGTCCATAACACTAAAAGAAACAAAAAAGTAATAGTACAAAGACTATACATATGTTACAAAAAGTTACCCATAGTGACCTGCCTATGAGTAATACTTCTTGAGGTAGAGCCCATTTCTAGGCTCCACCAAAGCATTCCCTTCAAAATCAACTAGACAATAAGTTCCCTTTTTTAAAGTCTCTTTTATGATGAAGGGTCTAAACCACATGGGTTTGAATTTTCCTGCCCCCGGGGGGTCCTTATCTTGGTCGTAGACCAAGACAAGGTTGCCTTCAGAGAAAACCTGAGGATGAATGGACCTATCATACTGACACTTGACCTTGTTTTTGTGAGCCTCATTGGCCAGGGCTGCATCACGACGCTGCTCAGGCAATAATTATACTTCCAACTTTAGAGATGGGATCTCACATTCGATCGGAAAGACTGCCTCCAACTCGTAAATGAGTTGAAAAGGTGAAAATCCAGTTGCAGTCTTAACAGATGTTCGGTGAGTCCATAATGTCGAGTATAACATCAAATGCCAATTTGACTTGGCTGAGTTGATAGTTCGTTGTAAAATAGTCTTAAGAGTTTTGTTTACAGCCTCCATCTGCCCATTTGCTTGAGGGTAGTAGGGTGATGAATGTTCTTTCCGTAACCCAAGCTTTGATGTTAACTCAGTCATCATTTGGTTCTAAAATTGATTGCCATGTTCAGTGACAATCTCCCTCGGGATGCCGAACCTTACTATTATTTGATTGAATAAAAAGAGAGTTGCAGTCTCTCCATCATCTTTAAACGTTGGCATAGCTTCGACCCACTTTGTAAAGTAGTCTGCAGCTATGATGATATAGCAGTGCCCCCTTGTTGAAGGAGGGTTGCAAGTAGTGTAATCAATTCCCCACTTGGTGAAGGGACCAACGGTGATGATAGGAAACATGGGAGCAGGATGTGCCCTCATCTTTCGAGAGAAGATTTGGCACGGATGGCACTTCTTGATCAACTCGATACAATCTTTGATAAGTGTCGGCTAGAAGTAACCTGCTCACAGAATATTTTGGGTTGTTTCCAACCCAAACAAATGACCACCACAAGCTCCGGTATGGCAATCGTTAAGCACAATAACTTCTTCCTCATGAGTGAGATATCGACATAAGATGCAGTCTACACCTCTTCGATACAATGTATTTTCGAGTATGAGATAATTCTTAGCCTGATGGCGTATACGTCGATGCTCATCGTGAGAAGCAGTGGTGGGGCACTTCAAAGTCTGTAGATAGATAAGTATATCTCCATACCAAGGATCTGAAGATGTGATCAAAAACATATCTCCCCAAATAGGCGATTCTTCAGGCACAACGTCACATAACTCAACCAGAAGTTCTGAAATAAGTTCTGCGAAGACCAGTGACTTTTTGGACTTTGCTGAAATGAAGTCGAAGTCAAAATATTGGAGGATGACTATCCATCTACTGATTTTTCCACCTATTACTCGTCACTTCAACATGTACTAGAATGGATTCACGATAGAAATAACGGTGGTCTTTCGAAACAATACATAATGATGGAACCGTTGAACAGCATGAACTGCGGCCAATGCAAGTTTTTCGATGTGAGAATAATTAAGTTCTGGTCCTACGAGGCCTCGGCTCAGGTAATAGATCACGTATTCTGTGAAAAAATCATCTTCCTGAACTAAAATCATGCCAATGGTTGAATTTTCTGCGGCCAGATATAATAAGAAATCTTTGTTATAGTTCGATGGCCGGAGCAGAGGGGTAGTTGTGAGGGCATGTTTCAATGCGTCGAAAGAGCATTGAGCCGCATCGTCCCAGTAAAATGGAACGTATTTCTTTAGTAAGCGCATAAATCCCTTGGTGATTTTGGTATAGTTGGCGATGAAGCATCGTAAAAAAAATTCCTTGCCTTGTAGACTCTGAAGTTGAAGGATTGTACATGGGGGGGGGCAACTGGATTATTGCCTCAACCTTGAGAGGATCGACCATGATACCTGTTGTTGAAACTATGAAACCTAACAATCGTCCTGACATTATGCAGAAGTTGCACTTTTTTGGATTCAGCCGAATCCGAAAGTAGCGACAACGTTCAAAGATGAGTCGAAGGTGGGTGGGATGATTCGTTCTCTTGTGAGATCGTGATGCTAAATCATCTAGATAGGCCTCAACTATATGCTTGAGGTCATGAAAAGAAAAAGACATGGCCCACTGAAAGGTAGCTCCAGCATTTTTGAGACCAAAATGCATTTTACGATATGTGAATGTACCCCATGGGCATATGAATGTCGTTTTGTGCTGGTCTTTGGGTTTAATTTGGATTTTATTATATCCCAAAAAACCGTCCATGAAAGAAAAGGCTTCGCAACCCACACATTCATCAATGATCTGGTCGATGAACGGTGTGGGAAAATTATCTCTGGGACATGTCTAGTTCAAATCACGGAAGTCAATGCATACTCGAATCATGCCTTGTTTTTTATTGATCGGCACGGGGTTTGATACCCATTGGGTCAAATGGATAGGATATATAAACCCAACTTTTAGAAATTTCTCAACCTAAACCTTAATGACTGCTTCTTTCTTAGGATTCACTGGATGAATATTCTGTCGAACTGACTTAGCATCAGGATACATTATAATTTCATGTTCAACTATTCTTGGATTGATGCCTAGCATCTCCTCATAAAACCAGGCAAAAATGTCGCAAAATTCTTTGAAAAGATCTGTGTAGATTTGAATCTCTTCGGGGGAGAAATCTGCTCCGATGAAGACATTCTCCATGACACCAGGGTTTCAGGAGATATTGATCAATAAGGTTTCAGTGATAGTTTCCATTTTACCCTCAACATAAACCTCGTGTTTAGCTAAGGGATTAATAGGACAAGACCACTCTCCCGTCATGGTCATGGAGAATTCTCCCGCTTCAATTTGGCTTAACTCTGGGAGGAAGTATGATCTATGATGAATATCTTCCCAGGGTTTATCCAGACTAGTCATTGCTTCAATTATTACTTTGTCAGAAGGCAAGACTAAGTCTAATGAATTGGTGTTAGTGAGAGAACCCTGAGCCCAAATAGGCTCTAGAAGTGGATCTAACTCTTGTGCAGGATTTGGATCAGTGTTAGCTGAAGCTTGATGGACTAAAGAGTACGCTACTTCAACTATACATAAGGGCATGGACATGCCCAAGTGCCTTATATTATTCATCATGGTTGATGGGGAAGGAAGTATCCATGGATCCTCGAAGTAAGTCATGCGAAATGAAAAAACTTGAAAAAACACAACCTTATGGTGATTGGATATAAATTTGATAGCGTCGTGAGGGGGTGGGTAATCGAAGGTACCCATCAAGGATGGGCACAAACCAACTCCTACATTGACGACACCTAGTTGAGGATTATCAATCATCGAGACCGTGGATGCCCCCAAAGCAGGGTCAGGTCTAGAGAAAGATAGTTGATTGATGATCACTATTCGGCCCTCGTGTGGAAACAACAAGACCCGTAAAATGGTAGAAACCACAGCTTGCATGGCATAAGTCCAAGTCCTTCCTACTACCTCTACTTTGACACACATGGTCTTGCCTCCTAACTGCACGGGAAAAGAAGGAACAATACCATGTGCTCGAAACGAACGACCGTCGAACACGGTGAGGAGAGTAGGTGATGGAGAAAAAATGGGTTGGCCAATGGCTTTCCAACATGCCAATGACATCACACATGTCGAGGATCCCTCATCCACCACCATGCGAAAGATATTTCGAGTAAAACTTTTCGTGGGATAAGCCACTACTATCTGAAACGCTACATGGTAAGGCATACGAGGTTTTAAGTCGGTTATATCCAACATGATTGTACCTGGATTACAAGTCTTGGTAGAGCCTAAAGTGGTTGACAAGGCTTTCCTCTGAGAAGGGCAGCTTTGGAGGACTTCCAAAGCGGACATCTCATAAGGGGTTTGTGATAAATATTCCACCACAGAGTAGTTTTGGGCGACCCTTGCATTTGGGTTATGAGAAGCTTTTTTAAATGTGCCTTTTGGAATGCGTGTTATTGTTTCTCCCAACGTCTTCTCAATCTGTAGAGGAAGAGATGGGAGGTCAACTTCTTTACCCTTCTCCGAAGTGCTTGGTTTACTATAGTCGTGCACTCTGGTCAATATAAAAGCATCACCCCTAACCATATATATGTTTGCGGATGCAGGGTTGTTCGGAAGTAGATAGGGTTCCTGGCTGCCCCCTTCGGTGCATGCAGAGGCTTGAGTTAGATTTTTCCCATGCTGAAATGGATTAGTCAACACAACCTATTGTTGCTATGTTACAAAATTTTGGGCCTCTACAAGTCGAGGACAGAGATAGGTCAGGTGGTCTTCCACGCACAAGTTGCATGGATACCTCGCCTTCTATTTTTCAGTGTTGTCCCCGCCAGCATTATCAGTAGGTTTTTTATCCCCCTTTCCTTTCTTTCGTTGTTTTTTCTTTCCTTCATGCTATTGGGTGGCCTTTGGGTTATTCGATTGAACTATGTGTACCTCCGAAGTTTGGGTAGGGGGAGCATCCAAAGTAGTAGTTTGACTAGCCGTTGTGTGTTGTATAGATAATTGCTGCAACTGCTTCGTCAATTGCTCAGCAGGATTTGTGTGTGTTGAACCAACAATACCATCAGCATGTGGTCCAACTCTCTGTCTAGTTTTATCTAGTATTGAGCATGGTGCATCTGGAAAGATGTTGTATAATAAACCGGACTGAGAATAGATGAGCTCAAATTGTTGAGCTCTCATAATGGCATCTTCTTCATAAAATACACCCAATGTTGCGACATCTTTGGATAACTGCGGGACCAAAGACTTAAGGAACCATTCAAGCAGGAATGTTGGTGGGACTGGTACCTTGATTAAACTCTTTTGGTGTCTCCATTCTCGGATGTGATCATAGATATGGTCTGTTGTTGTATGTTTGAAATTGGCGAGCAACTCTGTGCCAGTGTCGTATCTCACAGGTAACTGGAAATGGTTCAGGAAAGCCATTGCCAGTTCACCAAAGGATGAGTATCTTGAGCGATCGAGCTCAATGTACCATTTCGTGGAACTCCCAATAGGAGTACATTGAAACAATCGCAGTTGTACGGAGTCATCTTTCAATGAGTTAGATGAGCACCAAAGATGAAAGGTAGTCACATGATCTTCTGGATATTCATTAGGCTTGGCTTCAAACTTTGGAATGTCTGAAGGCAACTTCATTGTCATAGGAGGCCAACATGGATCGTGACAAATAGGGTCATTCAACAACCTTGTCAAATCTGGCAAGTGTAAAGTTGCCAGGAACGGTAGTTTGGGTTGTTGTTGATAACCTAGGAAAAAGGGGCCTGGGGTTTGACTGGCACCAGGTTGCCAGGAAAAGTTTGGTTGTTGGCCTGGATTTTGGTAGAAACCATGTCCTTGGCCAATGTATGGATTTTGCAGGTCTGGAGACATCATCGGATGATTTCCCAAATAGGACATAGATGGTTGGGCATGCATTATATTCGAAGGACTCTAGGAAGGATTGCCCCATGGTGCTCCCATGGGGATGGGCATAGTAGTTTGTCCGGGGTTCCATTGATTGTGGAAATAATTACACCATATAAGCATTCCATATGAGGGGACAGATCCCTGCCAAGAATTCTGAGGCCCTAATGCGGAAGCAATTCCTAGGTTTGCCCCCTATGCAGGAATAGTACCCTGCATAGGAGTAGATTGTCCAAAAATGGGGTTGCCCCTAGTCGGGAAAGCGGATGATGAGAAGGTGTTGTTACCAAATGTTTCATTCAAAGAAAATGGTTTTGAACCTACCAGCATACTATGCGAAGGTGGTCCTTGACTCCCCGCTCCAAATAAACTATTGTATGTAGGTTTCCCAGCGGATGGTTGATGCGAGCCACCGAGTGAAGGGGACGAAGGAGGGATATGACCTCCTCCGTAAGGGAAAGTGTTAAAAGGAGAAGGAGTTCCCCCCATGTGTCCTTGCAGAGGAGCACTAGAGCTCCCTGCCCCCAGACCTAAAGTCTGTAAAGTGGAGTAAGAAGGTACAAGACTTGTACCTGAACTAGGCATCTCGTATAAGAACGGAGGGCCTGTCGCACTTGGTGTGAAAGGGGTTGTGGCCGTCGCCAAAGACGAGATCGGACCACTATGTAATGTAGAAGCGGTCGAGACCATGGTGGATCGGATCGATGATGGTAGGTTAGGAGGTGAAATCTCTCATGTGGTGACAATCGTAGCTGGAATTGAAGAATTCCTAGAAGGAGTAACAACATTTGTTTCCATTTCTATGTTCAACACTGTCTGGCACTCGTAAAATTGAATTGGTACGATGAAAGGTGCCAAGAAATCAATGGTTGGGGTTTCAACCAGACCAAGAGCGATTTTTTCAAGGTCCAAAATGGTTGATTCCTCCATGGGTTGGTAGGGCACAATGGCTTGTAACCCGGTCACTTCAAAAGACCCTTGTTGGTCTAGCATTCACCTTAATGGTGGTGAGGGTGGCTCTAGTGTAACTGACGGCAGGCCAAGAAGCCTTCATGATTAGAGGAGCTAGTGATCCTCCACTGTGTGAGAAGATCAAAGACACTCTAAGGTAGTCTAAATGCTCAAAATTAACACACACTAAAAAAATCCCTAGACGATAAGACAAGCAAACACTAAACTAATTGGAAGAACAATTACAACAACCAACACTAAAGAAACTTACCGGTGCAAGTGCAACTCGAACACGGAAGAACCCTCCAGGTATACTCTGTAAAGAGTGGCCCGATGTATATCCTAGGTATCGCGGTATACCCCCGTAGTCACCTGTGTATGTCCCTAAAAAATATTGGCAACTAGGTTGCCAGCACGCAAACAGTCACCAGGCGGGTACAGTCGAAAGTCGGGTAGACCACAATGAGCAGGATATCGAGCCCGAAACCTGTCAAGGGTATTGAGAGAAAATGTTCTGGAAGACAACTGAGGACCTCGAACGGATTTGAGACCCACGAAGCCCCGTGGCAAATGCAAACGATGGAATCCCAAGGCAAGCCCTCTATATGTGTTCTCCACTACGATTGGTCCAGCTTTGGAGGGGTTATCTCCGCTACCTTTCCGCAGGCGACCTCGTTTTTATCCCCTGTGTTAGAGGGGGGTCTCGGATAACTTTCACGACACTGGACTTAGACACCCCCTAACTCAAACTCCAATGCTTTATTTTAAATGGCCTTGAAGAATTTCCTCTCCAACCTAATCCAAGGCCCTAATCCTGAACTAGTTGGTGAACCCTACAAACATAAAAGTCTAGTAGATTTTAAATTTAGCGTTAATTTTATGGCTTTGTCTTACGTCAAGGAGTATGAAAGTGAAACTGATTATGTGTAACAGACGAAAGGAAAATCAGTAAAAAGCTGGAAACAAAAATTTTTCTTAATG
Source organism: Picea engelmannii (assembly GCA_009831015.1). Taxonomy (NCBI): domain Eukaryota; kingdom Viridiplantae; phylum Streptophyta; class Pinopsida; order Pinales; family Pinaceae; genus Picea; species Picea engelmannii. The sequence goes on from ML789424.1 coordinate 131,809, forward strand.
CAAAATTTCAACAACTTTTCAAAACAAAAAAAAAATTAACTTTTCTAAGATTTTGGACAGCAAACTCAAAATAAATTTCACTTGACTACAAGCTACTTATGATCTAAGTAAACTGCAAAAACTTATGAAATGACAACTTTTCCCTGGCTAATAATGCAAAAACACACTTTTCAACCAAACAAGAAAATGAAAAGAGGTTTTTTTTTTTATTTAAATGTTTGATAAAGAAAAAAGGAAAAATACCAACAAGAAAAAACCAAGAAAAACAATTCTGGCCTAATCGCAGATTGCAAAGAATCAGGTCGAAAATCACACACTAGCAATTTAAAAAAAGTGACTCCCACACTTGTCTAAAAACCTTTAAAAAATTCTTTTACTTTTATGACAACTTTTCTTTAAATGAGAAAAAGCGAGCTAAAGGTAAGATTAATCCTAAGCTACTGACTGACAGAGATTTAAATACGTGAGAGGTATAGTTCTCATCAAGGGAAAAAATGATTCCCTTACCCTCAAGAGAAATTATCCTACACAAGAACGCTATTGTTAATCCAACAACCAGTGTGTGAACATGAGTTGTATAGAGACAGAGGGTGTGTACACATAGGTTGACCTTGTACAGGCCATGTGTATCTCTAAACTCTGATAAAAACTAAAAATAGATAGACCAAACCAGGAAGAGACCTCTGATATTGATAACCAGAGTCTCCTGAAGGCTTGGACACTTTTTTTTTTTAACAGAAAAATAAAACAATCTAAGGAAAAATTTATAAATCCAAACAATCTGAGATGAGACTACAAACAAACAAGACTCAGACATAATTCTAGAAAACCCCATGAGAATGTGTGATTCTGACAAGGAAGAGGATGATTGCCTCGGAAGTTCTCTAAACTCTACACGCTACTGCTACTTCTTCAGCTAGCATTCACATGCGGGCTGTAAGAGAGTAGGGAATGGGTACACGTGTGCATACCTTATGCAGGCCGTGTGTACCTCTGTGGGTCCCGAAAAAACACAATCAAGAAAATGACAAGGAAAGCTGGTATGGAAAACCAAACTCCCTGCTAGCTCAGACCTTACAGAAACTAAAAAAAAAAAGGCAAGAAAAACTAGTCTTTAAAACTACCCAAAAACTAAATAAAATTCCAGGAACCCTAGAGAGTCTCCCTAGTATGGTTGCCAATTCTGTTGTGAGAGAAATCTCCCTACGGATTAGCAAATAGGGTTTAGACTTTTCATACAGAATGACCAAAGAAAAACTACTGTCTACCTTCATCCCTAGATTTAAATCCCCTTTTCTTAGTAAATGCATGGAAAGATCAACCTACCTCGTTCCCGAAGTTTGAAGTCGATCCTCCTTTGTACTTCATTACGTGTTCACAATACTCCTTCCAAAGCTGACCTGCATACAAGACAAGCAACAACTAGGCATGCATCCTACTTATATACTAACGGGTTAGAAATCCAAACATATATTAATCAAGTTCATGAATTGGGACGAGAAAATCATTTTCTTTATTACTATGAATGAGTCAACTTACAAAAGCTGAGACCGGACACCGCTCCATGAACCTGATCCTGGGATCCTCTTCGACTGTCCTCCAACTTCTTTGCTTTGTATCTCCTTTGGCACAAGGAAAGGCTAAAGGGTTGGGACAATGGGAATACGCAAATGGGCATAGTTTCTTTGCTATATTTTTCCTCCTTCCAAATGGGACCCCTACCCCTTGTTTTATAGGCTAGAAGGAGCTAGGTATTTGGATGAACCCTCGGCCATGCATGGCCAGGAGTTTCAGTTAACTCACTCATAGCTTTTGTGTTCTGTCAGCAACTTTTCTTTTTTTGTGCTTTTGTCGATCCACGCGGGCTGTTTTGGGTCAACCAGCATGTACACGTGTGCAGTAATGGAGTAGGGCGCATGGGCCTTTATAAAGGATGATTTTTAAAGAGTTGTTCAGCAGTGCTTTGGAAAATAAGGGATATGAGATGGCCTGATGCCAGGTAAGTATGTGTGGTGCAATTTAGGGTGATAACAATAAGCTTATGGAACCAGAAATTCCACCAGGTGTAATCATTGAAGAATATATGTTAGGCGTAGTTTAAAATATGAAGTTTGAAGATCATGACCTATCATATGAGAAGAAGTTCCCAAATTTATCACCAAAGAAATATTTGAAGATAGTCAGTTTTCTAGAGACATCATTTTTCATGGTTGAATCAAGGGCTTGGGTAGTAGAGTTGTATAAATCAGGGATTCTGAACTTGTTGGAGATCCCTCACATTGGTAGGAGCATCGAGATAAACTCCTATGTGAATATGTTATTAATTTGCATACATGGAGGATATTTGTGGGTGGAAAAAGTGGTGTCCATAGACACAAAGTTGATTGCAAGGATAATAGTGTTTCCAACAACAAGGGAGGACCCATTACCACTTTGTACATATAATTCAAACGAGAAAGATTTGTTGGAGAGGATGAAAGATAAGTTTGATATGTTTAGAGGAGGAAGCAAACTCAATGTAGTAAGTATTAGTGATAATTGTGTCAGGTTTGTGATGCAAGCGTTGGCTTGAAAATTGTTGAGGAAGTGTCACAAGGATCAACTGTCAACACGTGTGATAGAAACAATAGAGAAGTGTATAGAAGGTGTGCAAATGAACTGGGTGACATTTCTATTAAATCAGTTTTTGATGGATTATAGAGAGGCGCGGGACAAGGGAACATAATTCCACTACGCGTGATTGTTAATATCGATAGCATTAGTGGCTTGGAGGGAATTGGAAGATACATAGTTTATGTCAGTGACAAACAAACCATGTTTGGCAGTGAGATACACTAACTTATGGCATACTGTGCACAAGGAGAGAGTTGGATAACAACATCACAGTTTACATTTATAAGGAGGTAATTTGGCAATGCATTCAAGATACATCGTGTATATTATGATTGGTGGTAGAAGCATACAAGGAAGTTATGTTTTTTAGGGTAGGACACCATCACATGTACATTCAAGTGAAGAGGGACCCAACTCAGGAATGGTTGACCACGAGATACAAGGTGACTCAAGAAGAAATGGGACATATTATGGAAGATTTGGATGTTGAGTGGAAGATCCCAATGAAGAAAAAAGAGCAGTCGAAGACAAAACAACCAAAAGTAGACAAAGTAGGAGATGAGGAAGAAGAATAAGGACAAGGAAACCAAGGAAATGGCACTGGTGACACACATAAGACTATACCATGGTCGTGAGAGAAGAGGAAAGACGTAAAGAAGGGGAAAGCAGTGCAATAGTGCAAGAAGAGGAAACTTGTGAGGGAAATGGCCATTCAAGAACTAACAGAAGATGAATTAGACAATATCACAGATCAAGTCAAGGAGGTCACTAAGGAATATTTTGAGTGAGTGGCGCAGAAGCAATAAGAAAGGCACTCGAACGTGCAAGCGTGAATTGTCTCATTGCGATAGATTTTGGAGACAAATAGGATAATTGCAGTTAGAACATGGGAACAAGAGTAGACAGGGAGTATGGTGAAGATCATAGAGGCATAATCGATGGCATCTTATCCATCTATAGCATCATGAGATCACTAGTTGATGAAGTTATCAACAAGAGCATTATAATTCCCTTCGACAAAGATGCAAGAGAAAGTACAAGCATTAAGTTACATTAACTTAGTATTGTTGCAGTTTCCAATGGATGTGTTAAAGAGTTTGCAGATAAGTGTTACATAGGAGATAAATTTGCATTGAGAGTCAACAGCAATGAAATTGATTAAAGTGACAAATTATACATTAGCATTGCATATAGAATATAGCCAAGTTATGATGTAGTGGGATGAGGATAAACAAAGAGCAACAAAGTTGAAAAACGTAGTGCAGGAAGTGTAAAACAATTTTCCAGAGACACCAATTGAAGTTGATAGTCCATTGTAAGAACAAGTGTCGAAGATTACCGAATCCATTTCAGGGCTTCCACATGAAGATTACCGATTTGGAGGCATGCCAAACATGGAGCACTCCACAAGAGGAAAGAGAGAAAAGGGAGAATATGGAGACAACAACCATAGAGAAAATCAAAATTATGGAAGTAGAGTGTGCCAAGCTATATGAATAAATCATGAAAGTATGGATTTAATTGAGAAAATACACAGAGTTGTAGGAAATTGGGTAGAATCTACAGGCTGCACAAGACAAGGTGCATAAGTTTAAGGAAGTAATGAGCACCTTATCACTAGCATAAAAGATGGAAATAATAGCATAAAATAGAAAATTATATTCATGGATCAACCAGATGAGGGCAGAGCAATGGGCTCACACATAGAAGATCGAAACTCTACAGGAGGAAACAAACAAGGTGACAATAGAACTAGCAGTTGAGTTGGGCATGGTCAAGCAGGTGGTACAAGAAAGTGTATAAAAGTTGAAGAGAAATATTACTATAGAGATAGTTGATGGAATTGTGCATCAAGAAACAAAATCCGGGGAAAAGATCACAACTACAAGGGAAACATTTCAGAAGTTCATGGAGACCTGGAAGAAAGTTTGAAGTGGCTCGAGATGAGCCACAGGTGAGTGTTTGATCGAGAATATAATTTCAAAATGAAATGAATATAGATTATGATCAAAAGATGATTAACACAGAATAACAGATATACAATAAAATTGGTTTCTATTCAATAAGAAAATAAGTTGAAACTGTAAAATGCAGTGGAAACAAGCTTGCTAGAATGGTGGTGGCTTATCTCTGAGAAGAGATGTGATGACTTCTCTCATTCGCAATAATATGATTATGATGAGGCTTTGAAGGAATTTTTACAATAAACAGGAATGTAAAAAATCCTAGACATCCAAAAAACCTAACCCTAGGAGATAAAGCGCTAAAAGTCATGTGGGCCTCGTTTGGGTAAGTTAATACATCAACTTCTTGGGGTCATAACTGTTGTGTACAATATCTGTTTTAGGCACACAATAGCCCATTGGAAAGTTCTATCCAAGGAATACACATTTTCCCACTATCTATCAAAGGTCATTCAAATAGTGGCGAGCCCTAAAAAATGTTGTTTAGGGCCTCAAAATGGCCTTGCAAGTCGGGTACCCAAAAACTAGGGAAAAAACTGCTTAATTGGAAAACTACCAAAATGAGCTAGTTGGAATAGGTGGGAGGCCACTAAAATACATCTATATCAATACTTCCCCCTTAGGAAGCAATGTTCTCCATTGCATTGAGTTCCCCCATCATATGAGGAAATTTCTGTTGAATTTAGCCCTGAGTGAGCCACTTGCCTTGGTGCAAGAGTTTCCCTACTTTGACAACTCGATAAAGATGGATCCTTTGCTGGTGAGTGCCCTTGATCTGTTTTTCCACAATCTGATCACTGGATTCCTATTGTATCCAATCAACATTGACCTATGTCGATGTCAGTTGTTATTCTATCTCTAAGGTGTCCAATAATGGTGGGAAATACGGTCGATGGATATCCACGTTGAACACTAGGTGCAAGCCAAGGAAAGGAGGAATGTTGAGCTCGAAATAATTATCACTCACAACCTTGGTGATGGTGTATGACCCATAATGGAGTGGGTGAAGCTTCTGATGGGGTCCTGTAAAGCGCTCTTTCTACAAGTGCAACCAAACTTTGTCGCCCACCTGAAACTTTTGTGGCACCCGGTGTTTATCATGGCGCCACTTGTACTTATCATTGGACTTTTGTAGGATATCTTGAACCTGTTGGTGGATGTGTTGGATACGCTCAATGAACCAGGTGGATTTTTCAACTTCAGTTGGAGCATGAGATGAGTCGACTGACGTGACCGAAAGGGGTAGTGAAACATCTATGGGACCCAATGGTTGGAATCCCAACCCCACCTGAAATGGGTTGTGGTCGGTTGAGTTATGCAGGACTCGGTTGTAGCTATGTTGAACATAGGGGAGACTTTCATCCCATGTGTGAGGTTTCTTGGAATTATACATGCACAGGATATGCACGATCATTCAATTTACGAACTCGGTTTGGCCATCTTTCTGGGGGTGGAAGGTTGTGGATTTGGTGAGCTTGGTGTCCAGCAATGACCAAAGGCTTGACCAAAATTTGTTGAGAAATCAACTGTCCCGATCTAAGAAAATGGTTTGTGGGATTCCAAAATGTACCCAAACTTTTTCAAAGAAGATATTGGCAGTGGCCTCTGCTGTGATTCTCTTCTTGCAGGCGACCAAAATTTCCATCTTATAAAAGTGATTTCCCCACTTGGTGGACTAGAGGTCTGAAATGTAGTCCATTGAGATGGATTCCCCACTTGGTGGACTAGAGGCCTAAAATGTAGTCCATTGAGATGGATTCCCATGGTCTGTTAGGAGTAGGTAGAGGGGTGTACATGCCCTGTTTTTTAGTTGTCGGTTTAGAAATTGCACAGGAAGTAAAGGACCTGATATACTTATTGACCTCATGTCGCAGTTTCAGCCAGTAGAAATGTTTATGCATCATTGTCACTATCTTTTCAACACTGAAGTGTCCTGCCACCCGACTGTAGTGAGCTTCCCAAATCATCTTCGCTCGCTCGCTTGATGGAACACATATATGGTCCAGACGGCACAACAACTCATCCTAAATATTGAAATTAGCAACAACTACATTTGCGCCCAACATTTGGTAGGTGGTGGCGAAGTTCGGGTCTATCTCATAGATTTGGGGCCATCTAGAGGTCTCATGGACACAAGAGTCTAACACCATCGTGAGTGACGTGACTGGCGATATGTTGAGAAAATCAACGACATGGTTGGTGCTTCGCATTTTATACTTGATGTTGAGGTGGAATTGATACAAGTACATGGACCACTTATAATGGTTGTCATTATGAAATTTTATTTGTGTCTGCATGAGTTGCAGTCGCTTATGATCAGTGTGGATTACTGTCTCCTTCCAAAGAATTTAATGTCTCCACTGGCAGTAGGCTTGCACAATGGAGTACATTTTTTTGTCGTAAGTAGGGTACTTACAGACAACATCTGATAGTGTCTCACTATGATAGACAACAGGGTGGTCGTTCTGAGTGAGAACGGCACTCACAACATAGTATGAAGAATATGTCTCAATCTCAAAGGGTTGTTGCAAGTCCAATAGCAAAAGTACTGGGGCTGAGCATAAGCACTACTTCAAATCATCAAATGCTTGTTGTTGGGACCAGCCCCACACAAATTTTGTCTTACCACAACCCCTAGTCACTTGGTTGAGGGCCCATGGAATATGAGAGAATCCCAACACAAACCTGCGGTAGAAATTGGCAAGGCCCAAGAAGCTCTAAAGCTGAGTGAGTGTGGTTGGGGTTGGCCAGTCACGGATGACTAGGATTTTGGATGGATCCACATGTATGCCATGCTAATCAACGATGTAGCCCAGGTAATGAACCATGTCCATGATGAAGGAGCATTTTTCCAAGTTGGCATAGAGCTAGTGTTGTCGCAGGGTCTACAGAACCTGTTGAATATGCTGCAATTGTTCTGCCCAAGTCTTGTTGTAAATCAGGATGTCATCCAAATACACCAATACAAAATTATTTGTGAATTGTCACAGGATATCGTCCATCATTATTTTGAAAGTGTCTGGAGCATTTTTCAAACCAAAGGGCATCACCAACCATTCAAAAATACCTTCCTTTGACTTGAAGGCAGTCTTCCATACATATGTATGTTCTATCAAGACCTAGTGGTAGCCAAACTTCAAATCAATCTTACTAAAATATTTGGCCCCCATGAGATGATCAAGGAGGTCATTGATTTGGGGAATCGGGTATTGGTTTCTGACTGTGATTTTATTCAGGGCCGGGTAATCAATACAGAGTTGCTAGGTTCCATTTTTCTCTTGTACCAGCACGATTGGGCTCCTACAAGGTGATGATCTGGGATGGATGTTCCCCTTGTGGAGTAGTTCTTGGATATGTCGCTTGAACTCCTCATTCTATAACAGAGAGTGGTGGTAGACTGGCCCATTAGGAAGCATTGCGTCGGGGGTCAGATCGATGGGGTGCTTGACCTAACAGTGCAGAGGTACCCTGGTAGGTGAGGAGAAGATATCCAAGTATTCTTCCATGACCTTATCCACTTTATTCTATTGTGTGGAGAGGTCGGTCGTGGAGACCCTAGATGTGGCTGCTATCTTTCACTCATTCTAAGAGTGAATCACGAAGAAGACAAACTTCCATGTCTGAGAGATGACCTTTCTGCATTGCTTGGTAGATATCAAAGAAATAGCACTCGGTGGGAATTCCTCGGGTATCCTGTACAATTTCTTGTTCAACGTAATAATAAAAATGTGAGGCCTAGACTCATATACAACATGACTTTTCCATAAATATGGTTGGCCCAAAATAAAATTACAAACTTCGAGAGAGGAAACATCACACAATACCTCTCCTTTGCAGGGCTTGATTACGTATGACAGATGACATTGTTGACTGATGCAGATGTCGCTTCCTTGGTGGAGTATTCAGATGGTGTAGGGTTGCAGGTGTGGTGTTGTTGGTAGGGCGAGTTGCTTGAAAACGTATGTTGATATGAGGTTCTTATGGCTACCTCTATCAATGATGAAGTGCAACAGGGTACCCTTCACCCACATCTGTGAATGAAAAAGGCGCTCGCCTTCCTCTAGCTCATCTGGTTCACCGGGATGGAACTTGGTGGTAGAAATGGTAGCACTGGGTTATGCGTCAATGATCTATCTCCCCCTTTCTATTTTTTACTCAGAGTCGGAACCCACATCTAATTTAGAGGCTTTCACCTCATCCACCAGCGACTGCTTCGAGCAACAATCAAAAGTGTTATTCCAGGGGCTCTTATGGAATTTGCACCACTTCCCGGTATCTTTCTTTGTCTTTCTAGTGTCCTTATTTTCTTGCGGCCTGAACTGGTTGTCCTAAGGCTGTCTGTTTTTTCTTTGTCCTTTGTTTTGTGGTTGGGGCGACCATTTCCTAGCTTTTGCTGTGAGGGGTTCCTAGGACCAAATTTTTATGTCTTTTGTTTGAGATTCAACTCGATTTTGATAGCATATCGGTAGGCCACGCCCAAGGATGAGATATCCAGAAAATCCATTTCGGCTTGGATGTATATATGCAAACCATTGCGATAATTGAGCACCAGATGTCGCTTAGAATTTTTTATACCCATCTTGGTGTGAAAGGTATGGAAGATATTTGTAAACTCAGGCACCGCTTGATCTCCTTCCTGTAGCAGCATAGTCCATTTTGTGTACAGGTCGTCATAACTTCCAACAGGGTAGTATTGTTCCTTAATAGCATCCCTGAAGGACTCACAGGTGATTCCGAATGTAAATAATGAGGGTTCCTTTGTTTCCTTTTTCTCACAGAAAGTTTCCCACCAATATTTGACATGAGGGATGGCTTTGAGGAGCACAAAAGTAATATTTTATCTATTCAAGATGTTATGGAAAGAGAAATACCCTTCTCGCATATTCAAACATTTTTCTACCGTATCTTCGTCTATCTGACCTTCAAATATAGGAATATCGAATTTGATTTGTAACTTGAAGGGGGTGTGGTGTAGGTGAATCCCCCTGTAAACAAGTGGATTCCCTATTGGTCTCTAGACTCCTAAGGCCAAGACATAAAATTGCTTAACATGGACACTGACTTCCTTTTAGATCTAATCAAGCTAATAAATGAAAGAGAAGGAGAAAGATATGTACCTTATTTGCGATGTTTGTCCTTGCAAAGTCCTGGCTGAGCTTTGATCTTGAGCTCCCTGATAGGTCATGTAGAACAAACAAAGATACAATGGAATTCCTACTCTACTGATATTATCTCAAATATAGATCCATCTACTGTAGAAAAACTCATGTGGAACAAGCATCAGTTTGAAAGAAACAGGTCAAGCATTGATTATTAATGAGAACAAGTAAAAGTACTTACAATCCTTTGAATGAAGGTGCAACAGCTTCTTCCAATTCTCCTTGTCCAACCCCTTTGCTCAAGTAATCTCCAATTATTTCTTTGATGACATATCACTCATGATATCATAAGTTTTATGTAATTCTCAATCTCCATCCCCCTTCTGTTTACACCACTTACAGGATCATAAGTTTGGTATCAATCTCTAGTCTCTTCCTCCTTTCACCATGAGAAGGCCTCCTTATATAACCTTGGAGAGGTCCAACCACTTGAGATATCTTTGGGATAAGTTGAGGATTCCTCTCCTTCATTTGAGGATATTCCCTAAGATCATGCCTTGACCATCTATTCGAATCCAACCACCTTCAGGAATTGAGGGATTCTTCCCTGATTTGTCTCAACAAACCCAAAACTTGCTCAAAAAAGGGTAGCGCTCCCGCAAAAGGGTGCACAGAGCACTCAAACACTCCCCCAAAAATGCCTAGGGAGCACTAGCACTCCCTAACAATGGGTAGGGGAGCGCTCCTCTCCAAAATCCATTTTTTAGTGGTTCTTTCAGTGGAAAAAGGTTTGTACTCCCTGTCAAGTGGTCTCTCTTATTCAAAACTAGTATTTGAAGTTTCTTAAGTGTCCTTATGAGGTAATTAGAGGAACGACATAGGAAAGATGGCAGTATGATGTTTGTGACACTTGCAACACTTGTGATCAATATGCAACACTTGCAGACAATATGCGACACTTACAACACTTGTAATGCCGACACTTGTAACACTATCGAAGTGAGTGATTTTGAGGTGTAACAGATTGCCCCCCAAAGTATGAAGTTAGAAGACGATGATGAATAAAGTACATTGTAGACTTTTTTGAGCGAGGGTATGGACACAGAGAGGTTGGAAAAAGCTGCACACAACCATCAAACAAATATTATGACATGTTTCAAACCCAAGGCAGGCATACCTATGCTTGAGTGATAAAGAATTTTTAGGTATGGCGGCCATAAAATACACTGCGGATCCATAATTATATTGACAAAATGGTACAGACACTAAAGATACAATGTGGATCTATACTCCTATGACCTGAACTGATCGTAACCACGAAGAATACACAGTGGATCTACGAGACGACAAGAATAGCCATGACCAATAAAAAGTATATGTGTCATAGTTCAAAAGAATTCCTTTGCAACCTAGGCAAAGTATACATAAGAGTGAAAAATCAACCCAGGGTCTTCTTACCAATCCCGATGTAGTATGAATCTAACCATGTGAATAGAAGTCCTGATGTCAAAAATGGAAGAAACCACTTGATTACCAGTCAATGATGTAAACCGTTAACAAGCGTGAGGGAAATCATCATTGATGTCAATGATTCCCAATGTACTCTAGTAAATTTCGACGAATGTGAATAGATGAGTTGAAATCTAACATTTGTGGAATCATCTGATCAAAATTCAATGATGTAGACCTACTGTCGAATGTGAGGAGGCCTGCCATTGAGGCATGCAGGTCCCAAAGTACTAACTGGTTTCTAGTTCCTAGATAATGTGTTGAAGTTAATAGGAATAGACTCGTCAAAGGAGGGCCTTGAGGTATCTCCCATCAATGACATGAAACTGACACAGAGATGTAATTAGTAGATCAAATGAACATGGACTGACACAGGTATTGAAACATGATATTTGTGATGGCTGACTCCCAAGGCAGATACTTCCCTTGAACACTGAGGCACGACATAAGAAACATGACATGGACCAAATCTTGATGATGCAGTGGATGATGTGACTTTCGTCAGGTGACCCAAAGGAGTAAAAGAAACTTAGAGGATTGGCTTAGTGCAGAGGTTCAGCAGATCAAAATGCATGAAAATACAAAGTGTCATGTTAAAGGGCGACCGTAAGAGCTACTGGTAGTGTTCTCAAAAAAATTATTGGCTTGCTTCTTTCAATTTTTCCCCCATCCAGATAGATGAGTACCTCTTTTTTAATTTAACAATCTCGAGGAGGGTAACACATGCTCGATATGACTCACCTTCGGTTAGTTCCTCTTAATTTGTTTAACGAACTGGAAGAAGTAAGGGTTCGGTCTCGTATGGGCAATGTATGATTGTTTAACAAGTCCATAGAAGGTAAACTCAGTGGTTTTTCATATTTAAAGAGTCTAAAAACAACTTAAAGATGACTCCAATGTTGTCATTTTTCATAATGTTAGTCTCACGAGGCCGAAAAAGAGATAAATTATCACTCGAAAGACGCGCTTTCAAACCTTTTAACTAGTGGTAAAGGAAGCAAGATCACTCGAAAATATTTTCATGTTTAGAGAGTTTGAAAAGAGATTAAAGACGACTCCAAGGGGTTCCTTTTTCGTATATCCATGCGAGTCCGAAAAAGTAATAAAAGTCTACTTGGTTACATTCTGATGTTTTTTCGAGCACGAGAAAGAAAAAATACTAAGTTTGGTATGCCCCCATCTTGAAAGCTAGTGTCTTAACTCCAGAATGATCATCAAAGGCTGGAGACATTCCCTCCAAGATTCAATTCATTCACCGACTTTGAGGTTGTCAACAATTTCTCTACTTGATGGAGAAAAAAGATAAGGGTGGATGAAAAGAAGGTTCAATAGAGGTGACTGTTTCATTTTTTAACAAGCTTGACATGGGAAAAGAACTATGCTCAGGGCTCTGGGTTCAATCCCCAGATTGTTGTTTCATTTTTTAACGAGCTTGCTACAGAGAGGAAACCTATGCTCAAAGATTATGTTTCATTTTTTAACGAGCTTGCTAAAGAGAAGAAAAAATGTTCTCGTGACCTCTGTTTCATTTTTTAACGAGATTGCTACAGAGAAGAGAAACTATGCTCGTGGACTCTCCTTGATCATGGATTCCAAGAGAATAATGCTCTGGAAGGACACAACGTCAAGGGACAAAAATCGGTCATGGCTTCCAAGAGATCTTCACTAGATGGAAGAAAATCACTCTAGAAGGAACACATGTCGAGGCCCGCGACAAAGGTAAGGATATCAGGCTCCAATAACCCTATCGAAGATATCACCATGTCAACTACCGGATCCAAATCATCGGGAGTCAAAGTCATGGGAGATAATGCCACATAATTGACATGCAGAGGGGGCGATACTGTCGTCATATAAGAACCATTCAAGGAGGTAATCAAATCAAGACTGATGAAGGAAATTTGATTAATAGTCACAATTATTCCATCGTGAGGGAAATATATCACACGAAAAAGAGTGGAAACAATAGCTTTCATGACATAGACATAATCCTGCCCAAGGAGTAAAGTGAAATCCAAGGCATCTCGGACTACCATAACATCAATAAAGACATTTTTCCCTCCCAAAGTTATGGGAAACTAAGGAAGGGTCCCTAAAGGTTGACTAGTTCTTTTGTTAAAAGCTAATAGATTCTGTATAACCAACGCAAGCTGAGGACAACCCAAAGTGTGCCAAGAAACAGAGGAAAAAAATACTAACGGACGCACCTTCATCTATCAACGTTTGAGGAACGTCCCGACCACAAACCTGTATTGCAATATGGAAAGGAATGTGAGAGGGAAGACGAGGTCCAGTTAGCACACCCCAATAAAAAAGGATGGCCTCATTTCTTGGAGGGGATTTCGCAGGAGAATGAAGAATACCCCCCCAACACGATAGATTTTGTATCAATGAGAAAAACATGGGCAGTATCGGGTTTACTCTCTAGAGGGAGAGTAGGATTGACCGATGATGGGATCGGATCGACCATGCAGGCACTCTTTAGAGGAAGAGTAGGATTGATTGATGATGTAACTGGAGCAATCACTTTGGCACTCTTCTGATGAAGGGTGGGACTGACCAAGGAAGGGACTGGATCAGCCACTTTGGTGCTCATCAAAGGAGGAGTGGGATCGACCGATGAAGTAACTGGAGTAATCACTTTGGCACACTTCGAATGAAGGGTGGGACTGACCAAGGAAGGGACTGGATCAACCACTTTGGAACTCATCAAAGGAAGAGTGGGATCGACCGATGAGAGAACCAGATCGACCACTTGGGTTTCATTCTCCAAGGGGAGAATGGAGTCAACGGGTGGAAACAGATCAATCGCTTTAGTGTCACTCTCTAATGGGAGAGTGGGGTCGACCAAGGATGAAAATGGATCGACTACTTGGGTTACACTCTTTTGATGAAGAGTAGGGTTGATCGATGATGGAAATGGATCAGCTACTTGGGTTTGTGGTTCAATCGAGGAGTAAACTAGATTGACCACCTGATCAACCAGACTGACCGGGGATGGAACCGGATTGACCAGTCCATCAACTAACTATGGTTTGGGGGAAATATTACGATGACCTTTTGGAAGTTGAAGTTTTTCCAAAATAGAAGAAGCCTCGTCCATACGAGGACAAAGGTGAGAATAATGATCACCTTTGCATAACATACAAGGGAATTTGACAGTTGTCTTCTTCTTACCAACCTAAACGTCACTAGTTGATGGGGCATCACCAACATGTCTAGCAGAGGCTGATGATGTTGAGGACCACATTTCTAATATCTTGGGAATACCAGGGCAATCCCTTAGAAAGTGGTCACCCTTACAAAGACTGCAAGGGAATTTGGGTTTCAAATTCTTTATTTTAATCTTGTTGACCTCATCAACACTAGATCTGGATTTATGTAGGAACACAACGAAATACAAAAATACACATAAACGTAGAGATGCAGTGGAAATAGGACTTCATTTCATTAATAAAAAATGACTGAAAAATGCTTACAGACAAAATGGAAATAAACTAGCTAGGGCGCTAGTAGCTTATCTCTGAGAAGAGATGTGGCGGCCATTGGCCTCTGAACTCTATGTTACAATGAGGCTTCAAGGTCTATATATTATTGAGAAACAATGGAAAACCCTAAACATCCAAAAACCTAACCCTAGGAGATGAAACGCCAGAATATGGGCCCCGTTGGGGTAAATTGGTACATCAATTTCACGGGGTCGTAACTTTGGCATATTATCTCCGTTTGACGCACATGATACATTGTTAGAAAGATCTATCTGAGGACTACACTGATGAGGACTGGAAATGGGCTGAATCTTCCCGAGTAGCCACAAATGGCATGGCTATGTCAATGGGACATAGCAGTTGGAATCCCAAGCCTACTTGAAAGGGGTTGTGGCTAGTTGAGCTATGGAGAGCCCAGTTGTAGATGTGTTGTACATAGGGGAGGCTCTCATCCCATGTGTGTGTATGCTTTGAGTTGTACATGCACAGAATGTGTACAATCATTCGGTTGACAACCTCTCTTTGGCCATCAGTTTGCGGATGGAAAGTTGTGGACTTGGTGAGCTTGGTGTCCAGCATCGACCAGAGGCTAGACCAAAATGTACTAAGGAACCTGTTGTCCCAATCTG
Organism: Picea engelmannii; assembly: GCA_009831015.1. Lineage (NCBI taxonomy): Eukaryota > Viridiplantae > Streptophyta > Pinopsida > Pinales > Pinaceae > Picea > Picea engelmannii. Next base: position 147,111 of record ML789424.1, read on the forward strand.
AGATGATAGAATATGGGATCCCAAAGTGTACCCATACTCATTCAAAGAAGAGTTTAGCAGTGGCTTCTGCTGTGATATTCTTCTTGCTGGCCATCATAATGGACATCTTCGATAATCGGTCGACGACCACAAAAACACAGTCATTGCCATGCTTAGTAGAAGGAAGGTCCGACATGTAATCCATAGAGATGAATTCCCAAGGTTTATTGGGGGTAGGAAGCAGAGTATAGAGGCCTTTCTTCTTGATGGTTGGTTTGGCAATGGTGCAAGTAGTGCAAGACTTGATGTCGAAGGTTCAGCCAATAGAAATACTTTTGCAGTACTGCCATGGTTTTCTTGACCCCGAAATGCCCAGCGACCTGACTGTAGTGTGCCTCCCAAATAATCTTGGCATGCTCGCTTGAAGGAACAGAAAGGTGTCCCAGGTGACAAAGCAGGGCATCCTGGAGGTGAAAATTGGGAACTTGCTTACCCTCCAAGAGTGTATTATATGTGTGGCCGAATTTTGGATCACTTGTGTAGAGAAGTGGTCAATCGGAAGTCTCGTGCCCATAAGAGTTGAGCACAATGGTTAGCAACACGATGGGTGGTCGACTGAGGCAGTCTGCAACATTATTGGTGTTGTCTTTCTTGTACTTAATGTTGAAATGAAACTGTTGCAGGTATGTGGACCACTTTTGATGGCGATCATTCTGCAACTTCCCTTGTGTCTGTATGAACTGAAGGGGTCGGTGGTCTGTGTGGATGATTGTTTCCTTTCCCAAAATGTAATGCTTCCATTGCCAACAAGCCTGCACAATGGAATACATTTCTTTTTCATAAGTGGGATACTTCCAAACTGTGTCGGAAAGTGTCTCACTGTGATATGCCATTGGATGCCCATGTTGAGTAAGGACTGCCCCAATGTCATAGTCAAAGGCATATGTTTCGATCTCAAATGATTGTTACAAGTCTATTAATTTGAGCACTGGTGCAAAGCAAAGGCAATGCTTCAACTCCCCAAATTCCTTCTATTGATATTCGGACCAAAATAATTTTGTTTTAGCTCCTCGCTTGGTGACTTGACTCAAGGGCCAAGTGATATGAGAGAATCCCAACATAAATGTAAGGTAGCTAGAGAGGTAGTGGGGGGGCCCAAAGGGCCCATAGTGATAATAGTGGAGGTCATTCAATGTAAGGTGGACTAGGTCCACTATATTATTAAATAATACTCACTATGGTAGTTAGATATAATAAATGGGTAATTAGATATAATAAATTTAAGAGGACTTCTTAAAAAGTTATACTTCTAGAAGATTCCTCCTCTAGAATGTTCTAAGGTGATGGTAGCACTATATAAAGGGGTTCAAACAATGTAATGAAACATGAAGAGAAATATTGTATTTGGAGTGGTAGCTCAACAGGAGGATGCCCCCTCGAAGAGGCAGTGAACGGGAGAGGATCCCTTCCATAATAGGATCCATTGTACGATGTTTCCCTACCTCAAGGGTTTGATAGTAATAAAGGAGATTTTGCATATTGTTCTTATATATCTATTGTGGTGCTTTTTTATTCAATATTTGGTTCTTAACAATTGGTATCAGAGCACTTTCCTTGGCAGACACTGTAGACAAATATTTTTTATTTTTGTAGATTTTTTTTTCGGAGAAGAAAAAGAGGACCGCGACATTCCAGAAATTTTTAGTATATTTTTGTGAAAAAATTGCAGAAATAGGTTGTATATCTGAGTTCCTCTCAGAAAAACACCCAAGTTGAAAAAAAAAAATCGTCTGAAACGGAGTCCGGGAAGTCAATATATTGAAGTTTTAAAATCTGCAATTTTTCAGGGTTTTTTCCACAAACAGGGGTGCGTTTTTTTTATTATTATTTTTGTAGCATTTGGAGGCCGAATTTGCCCAAATAAATTATAGATCTGAGTTCCTCTCACAATTTCACCCAATTTAAAAAAACAAATCAGCCGAAACAGAGTCCTGAAAGTGAAGTTATGAGCATTTTAAATTCAACATTTTTTCAAGGTTTTTCCAGAAAACATCGCGATTTTCTGCAGTAACTTATTGTTCTATTTTTTGGGTTTTCTCTTGAAGGATGTGGGATCGAAGAGTTCATAGGGTGCTCAAATGGCTATTTCCTCTCAAACCCTCAAGGGAATTCTTGAAGCATTCAAATCCAAATTGTATGACACATTGGATGTTAGATTGCATGACCTTGCAAACGGCCTAAATGATAGTTTCCATAGTATTTGAGATTCATTGGATAACATGCAACAAATATTTCTTATGGTGGACATCAGGGATGAATATAATCAGGAAATATATGTTTGGTATGATTTTGAGGTCGATTGTGATGATTGGTATATGGATAGTTGTCATTTCTGGGATGACAACCACTTTCATATTTTATTTGATGACTCTAATCCACCTTTTGTAGAGAGCATCAATGTGACAAATCGAGAGCCAATTATTATTACCAGTGTCCATCCTGCATATTCTACAGTGGTATTATTCCTTCCAGATTCTTCTATGACCCTTTTCCACTATGTGGATGGACTTCTTATTTGGATCCACATGAAAAGTGTCAGTCTTTGGAGCATCATTTTGAGTTGGTTATTGGGTTCCAAAATATTCCAGAGGGAGTTCACATAAGCACTTGGACATGGGACTCGGGCTTACAATGGTGGTTGGACTACTTCAGCATGGTGGATTTCATTTCTACATGGGACCTTGGTTCTCCATTCTTCTTCATCATTATGGTCCACAATTATCCATGGGACCCTGGTATATGGTTGTACATCAAGCGTTGAGGACAACGCTTTCATAAGGGGGATGGAATGCAAGGTAGCTAGAGAGGTAGTGGGGGGGCCCAAAAGGCTCATAGTAATAATATTGGAGGTCATTCAATGTAAGGTGGACTAGGTCCACTATATTATTAAATAAGGCCCGCTATGGTAGTTAGATATAATAAATAGGTAATTAGATATAATAAATGTAAGAGGACTTCTTAGAAGGTTATACTTGTAGAAGATTCCTCCTCTAGAATGTTCTTAGGTGATGGTAGCACTATATAAAGGGATTCAAGCAATGTAATGAGACATGAAGAGATATATTGTATTTGGAGTGGTATCTCAATAGGAGGATGCCCCCTCAAAGAGGCAAGTGAACATGAGAGGATCCCTTCCATAATAGGATCCATTGTACGATGTTGCCCTACCTCAAGGGTTTGATAGTAATAAAGGAGATTTTTCATATTGTTCTTGTATATCTGTTGTGGTGCTTTTTTATTCAATATTTGGTTCTTAACACAAATATGAGAGAATCCCAACACAAACCTATAGTAGAAATTGACAAGACCTAAAAAGCTGCGGATATCTGTTAGGGTGGTTGGGGCTAGCCAATCCTGAATGACTTGGATCTTTATTAGATCCACATGCACCCCCCGCTCATCAATAATGTATCCCAGATACTAAACCTGGGTCATGCCAAAAGTGAATTTCTCCAAATTGGCACACAACTTGTGTTGTTGTAGTGTTTGGAGGACCTGTCGGATGTGGTGGAGGTGTTCTTCCCAAGTCTGGCTGAAGATCAGAATGTCATCTAAGCACACAACTACAAATGAGTTGGTGAATGGCCATAGGATGTCGTCCATTAGCCTCACGAAGGTTGTAGGGGCATTCGTCAACCCGAATGGCATGACCAACCATTCGAAAAGGCCCTCCTTGGATTTGAAGGCAGTCTTCCACACATCAGAGGGTTCGATTGGTACCTGGTGATACCCTAACTTCAAGTCGATCTTGCTGAAATATTTTTCCCCCTTGAGTTGGTCCAGAAGGTCATCAATCTGTGGGATCGAGTACTTATTCTGAACTATGATCTTGTTCAGTTCTCGATAGTCAATGCAAAGTCTCCAAGTCCCATCCTTCTTCTACACCAACACGATCGGGATCCCACGGGGTGATGAACTCGGTCAGATGTGACCTTTCTGCAACAGCTCCTAAATCTGCCTCTTGATTTCATCATTCTCCATAACAGAGCGTCGATAGATAGGTCCATTGGGCAGTGGTGCACCTGGCTTCAGATCGTTGGGGTGCTTCACCTGGTAGTGTAGAGGCACCCCTGCGGGGGAGGTGAAGATGTCCTCGTACTCCTCCATGACCTTATCCATATGTTGTTTTCGTGCAGTGGGGCCCTGTCTGGAGGTCATGGCTATAGTCTTCCTCTTTCCCTGAGGTTGGATCATCAAGAAAACAAATTTCCTAGTTTTGGAAATGAGCTTACTGCATTGTTTTGCAGTAACCACAGAGATGGTGGTAGGCGATGCTATCTTCAGTATCCTGTACAGCTTATTGCCCAAGGTAATAATAATAGCATGAGGCCTAGACTCATACACAACATGTCACTTCCACAAGTATGGTTGGCCTAATAATACATCAAAAACATCAAGAGGAGCAATGTCACATAATACCTCATCCGTGAAGGGCTTGATGTTGTAGGGAAGGCGACAATGTTGGCTGACGCAGAGGTCCCGTCCTTAGTGCAACCACCCGATGGTGTATGGTTGTGGGTGTGTTGTGGTCGGTAAGTCCAGCCGCTTCATGACCTCTACCAAGATGAGGTTCTTCTGGCTCCCGCTGTCGACAATGAACTGCAACGGGGAACCCTTTACCCACATCTTGGAATGGAAGAGACGCTTCGTCTCCTATAGATATTCTAGTTCCTCCTTATGGATCTTCATGGTGGCAATGGTGGCATTGAGCTCTGCATCGATAATTTGCTTCCCCCTATCATTCCCCTTGTTGGGTTCTGATTCAGAGTCAGAGCATGTATCCGATTCAGAAGCCTTCAACTCGGCTACTAGTGACTGCTTGGCCTGACACTCACTTGTGTTGTGAGTGGAGCTCTTATGGAACTCACACCACTTCCCCGTGTCCTTTTTTAGCTTCATGGTGTTGTTCTTTGCTTGTGGCTTTGGCGGGTTGTCCTAGGATGCCCCGCCTTGGCTTGGTCCTTCGTTTTGCGGTTTGGGGGTACCTTTCTCTTGCTTCTAATCCATGGACCCAAAGTCTCTCTTTTTCTGTTTGAACTTCTGCTCAATCTTGGCAGCATATCGGTACGCCACACCAAGCGAGGAGATGTCGAGGAACTCCATTTCCTCCTGAATGTATCTGTGTAGAAAACTCTGGTACTTTAACACCAAATGTTCCTATGAATCTTTGATACCCAACTTTGTGCTTAGGGTATGAAACAAATTTGTCATCTCATGCACATCTTGGTCCCTTTGTTGCCGTAGCATAGTCCATTGTATGTATTTGTCCTCATATCTCCCCATGGGATAATATTGGTCCTTGATGGTGTATCAGAAATAATTCCAAGTGGGTGTGGCCGAGAACAAAGAGGGTTCCCCCTTGCCCTGTTTCTCTGAGTATATTTCCCACCACTCCTTGACATGGGTGGCAACTTTGAGGAGTGTGAAAATAATCCTTTCTCGGTCGGAAAATTCATGAACCAAGAAATATCCTTCTAACAAATTCAACCATCTATCTACGACATCTGCATCTATTTGGACCTCAAATATGGGAATGTCAAAGTTTACTTGTACCTTAAAAGGAGTGGCGCCTCCAGAGTGGTTGTTGGATGTCGATGCACCGCTAGTGGGAATCCATTGAAGAATCTGGGCAAAGTTGTCCATCATCGCCTTCCTTTGTTTCTCGAGGGCCTCCTCGAGCAACATTTTGATAGGATCTCCTGCTCCCTCATCTTTCTTTTCTTCCCCTAGGGCGGTCGTCGGGGTTTACGAGGTTGATCTTTCAAAGGTTCAACCAGATCAATCCCCAACTCCTTATACCCTGACCTCGTTGGGGACATGCAAAGAAAGATCAAGAACGAGCAGACTGCTCTATTACCACTGATCCGGATTTATGTAGGAACACAATAAAATACAAAAATACACATAAACGCAGAGATGCATTGGAAATAAGACTTCATTTCATTAATAACAAATGACTGAAAAATGCTTACAGACAGAATGCAAATAAACTAGCTAGGGCGCTGGTAGCTTATCTCTGAGAAGATATGTGGCAGCCACTGGCCTCTGAACTTTGTGTTACAATGAGTCTCGAAGGCCTATATATTATTGAGAAACAATGGAAAACCCTAAACATCCAAAAACCTAACCCTAGGAGATGAAATGCCATAATATGGGCCCCATTGGGGTAAATTGGTACATCAATTTCCTGGGGTCGTAACTTTGGCATACTATCTCCGTTTGACACACATGATACATCGTTAGAAAGATCTATCTGAGAACTACACTGCTAAAAATGAATGTCGAGTCTAAAATGGACTCATATTCATCGGAGAATTCGTGCCCAAAAAACGTTGTTTAGGGCCTCAAAACAGCTCTGGAAGTTCAGGACCCAAAGAACTACTAAAAATAGTAAATTGTGCTACAATTAAGGAAACTAAAAAACTGAAAGAAACAATGGTGTGGGTCCAAGTGGAATAGGTGGGTGGACACCAATATCCACCTGGATCAACACTCCTAGTACTATTAATAGTAGTTAGTTGCTTGGATCCAACATTTGATGTTGTTGGAGCCTTGGTCCTTTTCGATCTCTTCTTCTTCTTCTCTTTATATTTCTTCTTCTTCTAATCAACCTGGCTACTTTCTTTAGATCTTTCACTAGGCGAAGACGGAGAAAGGGAAGGAGAATTAAAGGGTGAAGAAGGAGAAAATTCAACATGAGGTTGATGTGTTGGTGATGTACTAACATCTAAAGTATTAGGTGCAGTTGAAGCATTGGGAGGATTTGAGATCACTAGAGTGGAGAACAATCAAACCGGTAATCCGATGGTGAGTCCCGAAAGACTCAGTGTGGCAATGTACGGAGGACAAAAATTTCCAAAAGAAGGAAAGGTATAAGGTTCCCCAAGAGAAGGGGTTCCTCCATTGGTACTCTTAGGATTCGATGTCATTAACACTGACTCGACCTAAGGTCCACTAAGTAACACAACCAACACACGCTATGAATCTGAGAAGCAAAGAATCAAACAAAACCTTCCCAGAATAAAACCACTAGTTGGTGATGAAATCCAACGTCACAAAATCAAAATAGGTAGAGGTAGAGATAGAGCGAGTGGATCAGTTACACTGGATACCTTCTTAACGGACTTACGCCTTGGTGCAAGCTTCCATGCAGTAATTGTGGATTTACCCTCCAAGGAGCCTGAGTGAGTTTGACCAACATATGTTCCGGGTACAATGAGACTTCCCTTCACCATCACCTTCTGTGAGACCCTAAAGATTATGGCTACTAAGGTCACCAATTCGCAGTCAGCCCCTAGGTGGGTACATTTGATAGTCCAGTCAGAACGTATGGGCAGGATAACAAGTCTGAAATCAACTCAAGAGACTCCCACACATAATCGTGGGTATACCTTCAAGTGACCCCCAATATACAATCCGACCACTACAAATAGTTGAACCACAAAGGGATAATCTTTGAAATTATCTCGAATGCAACCTCGTGTGTAACCCTTGTGTGAGAGGGGGATCCCATAAATCATATACGACAATTGGATTTTCTCTCCCTATTGTAAAATGCTAAGTTTGTTTGATATCTTTGGAAAGTTATCCTTTCAACCTATTCCAAATCCCTACACCTTAAACTAATGTAGGTTTGCTAACAAAGATGTAAAAAGTCTTATAAATTTTATTTAACCATTGATTTTAGTGGTTTTTGTTTACTCAGATGTGTATGAGAGTGAAAACTGATGATATTATGACTCAGTTCCTTAAACATGCATAAGAAATGATAAGCAATATTTTCTTTCAATGAATGTCTAGTTAAGGGAAGGAGAAGGATTTTCCTTTCACTTTCAAACACTAAGATGCAAAGACCTCATGCAATAGTCCTCAATCGATAATCTTATACAATGCTAAAATGTTTATATGTGACTGATAATCAGTTTGATGTAAAGCTTCCTATGCTAATCAGACTTCAAGAGTTGTGATATTTAAGCAATCTGGAAGCAAACTTCACATAAACCAAAAGACACCCTTGTTGTGATCAAACAAGAAACGAAACACCAAAAAATCAAAAGGAAGGAAAAAAAGAGCTTGGACAAGATGACTCAAAGATCAGAAAGAAAAGTACAAAAGACCTTTGAAACTCCTTACAAAGTTTTCACTCATTCAGATAAACGAGAAGAAAATTATAAATTGACTCCAAATCGTGAAGGACAAAGAGTTATTGCAAAGTAAGGACAAATGTCAAAAAATCCAAACAAAAGAGGATGAATTCTCAGAAAGAAGGTGTTGAAGGCCAATGACAAAGATGGACTGAGAGTATGAGACCCTGAGCAAATGCAAAAGGAAAAAACTGAACTCAGAAACTAAAAACCTAGAGAACTTTTCACTGAAAATGGGGTAGTGCTCTGGTGTAAGGGGAACCAGAGCACTCCAACACTCTGTATAAGACCACCAGGGAGTGTTTGTGCCCTGATAACAAGGGCAGGGGAGCACTTTGTTTCAAAAGATTAGAAAAATGCCCAGAAACTCAAAAAATCAAGGAAATTCAGTCAATCAAATTGATTTTGATGAAATCAAGAGCTAAAAAATTATTTCTAAGGATCAAAAACAATATGTATAAGGTCAAAAAGGTGGGCAAAGGGCCAAAACAAGATCTGGGAAAGGAAACACAAATCAGAGCTCCTCCCCAGTGGAGTCGTCAATTTTTGTTGTAGGTGAATCCCCCTGTGGATAAGTGGATTCCCTCTTGGTATCTAGACTCCCAAGGCCAAGACAGAAAAGTTCTTAACATGGATACTGACTTCCTTTTAGATCTAATAAAGATAATAAATGAAAGAGAAGGATAAAGATATGTACCTTATTAGCGACATTTGTCCTTGCAAAGTCCTAGCTGAGCTTCGATCCTGAGCTCCCTGATAGGTCTTGTAGAACAAACAAATATACAATGGACTTCCTACTCTACTGAGATCAGCTCAAATATATATCCATTTACTGCAAACAAACTCATGTGGAACAAGCATTCGTTTGAAAGAAACAAGTCAAGCATTGATTATTAATGAGAACAAGTAAAAATACTTACAATTCTTTGAATGAAGGTGCAACAACTTCTTACAGTTCTCCTTGTCCAACCCCTTTTCTCAAGTAATCTCCACTGATTTATTTGATGACATCTCACTCATGAGATCATAAGTTTGATGTAATTCTCAATCTCCATCCCTCTTCTGTTCATATCACTTACAAGATCATAAGTTTGGTATCAATCTCTAGTCTCTTCCTCCTTTCACCATGAGAAGGCCTCCTTATATAACCTTGGAGAGGTCCAACCACTTGAGATATATTTGGGATAAGTTGAGGATTCCTCTCCTTCAGTTGAGGATATTCCCTAAGATCATGCCTTGACCATCTATTTGAATCCAAACACCTTCAGGAATTGAGGGGTTCTTCCCTGATTTGTCTCAACAAACCCAAAACTTGTTTAGAAAAGGGTAGCGCTCCCCCAATAGGGTGCACAGAGTGCTCAAACACTCCCCCAAAGAGGCCCAGAGAGAGCTAGCACTCCCTAACTGTGGGTAGGGGAGCGCTCCTCTCCAAAATCCATTTTTTAGTGGTTCTTTCAATGGTAAAAGGTTTGTACTCCCTATCAAGTGATCTCTCTTCTTCAAAACTAGTCTTTGAGGTGTCTTAAGTGTCCTTATGACGTCGTTAGAGGCACAACATAGGCAAGATGGCAGTATGATGTTTATGACACTTGCAACACTTGTGGTCAAGATGCGACACTTGCGGACAAGATGCGACACTTACAACACTTGTAATGACGACACTTGTGACACTATCAAAGTGAGTAATCTTGAGGTGTAACAGGGTGGTGCCTTCGTTTGAGGAAGATGTGTCACATGTTGGTAGCCATCGAAGGATTTGCGTAAAACTATCAATCATTTCATTCCTCTGTTGCATGAGGGATTCCTCGAGAAAATTTTTGAAGGGATGTCTTATCCCATCGTCGTTCTTTTCTTCTTCCATGAGAGGTCATTTGGGAGTACGAGATATTTTTTCCTCAAGATAAACAAGCTCGAGACCCAATTCTTTGTACCCTGACCTCATTGGGGACATGCAGTAAGAACGACAGGGAGCAGGTCGTTATCATACCATTGATCTAGAGTATATTTGCAGAACGAAATGAATACAGATTACTATCAGAAGATTCTTAACACAGAATAACAAATATACAGTAAAATTGGTTTCTATTCAATAAGGAAATAAGTTGAAACTGTAAAATGCAGCGGAAAAAAACTTGTTAGAATGGTGGTGGATTATCTCTGAGAAGATATGTGACAGTTGTGCTCATTCGCAAGAAGATGATTATGATGAGGCTTTAAATCCTTTTTACAATAAAAAGGAATGTCAAAAAACCTAACCCTAGAAGATGAAGCACCAAAAGTCATGTGGGCCCTGTTTGGGTAAGTTAGTACATCAACTTCTCAGGGTCGTAACTTTTGCATACGATCTTCTTTTTAGGCGTACGATGGCTCATTGGAAAGGTCTATCTGAGGACTACACATTTTTTTTCTATATATGAAATTTTATTTTGTTTGTGGCGAGCCCTAAAAAATGTTGTTTAGGGCCTCAAAATGGCCCCGCAAGTCAGGGACCCGAAAACTAGGGAAAAAACTGTGAAACTGGAAAACTACCAAAATGAGCCAATTGGAATAGGTGGGATGCCACCGACATCCATCTAGATCATTGTTGGGGGGATATTGGAGCAGGATATTTTGGGGAAAGTTTTGGGAGCCCTGCAGGAGAAAACCGCATGACAAATCAACTAAGGAGCAGCACGCAGAGGAAAGGAAGAAAATTAGCACATTTTCAGGAGTCAGCGCGCATAGAACACAAAAACTAGTTAGAAGTAGTTAGACATTTTGGTCCATTTTGCAATGGGATAAGCCCTAATATCAATGTACAAATATGTAATGAGCTTTTGATTAGAAGGTGTCGTTCGGAAAATAAAGTGAGGGTTTGATTTGGTCAAAAAGGGGAAAGATCTAGAAGACCCATAGGAAGGATAAATAGAGTGACCCTTCTCTTTGTCATTAAGATTTGATATATCATTTTGGAGTGCTCTTGGAGCCATTGTTTCGTTAGGGTTTATTAAGACCCTTCCGCTACTGTAGTTTAGTTTCAATGGTGTAATATCCACCCTAGCTAGACAAGAGAGGAGTCCACCTAGCATTTCTATTGGAGCTTCAGTTTGAGGTTATATTCAGTTGGAGGTTTGCGTAGGGAGTTTGTGAAGGTTTTTCGGAAGAGGCAAATTTAGAATTTTGCAGGCATCGAGAGGGTTTCAGAGAAAATTTCATTTAGGGCATCCCCACGGGTTGAGTACATGATGTCCCGCGAGGCCCCACTAGTTGTCCAGCCTCATCATGCAAGGACATGCATGTTGTTCAGTCGTGTTTTGTGAGGACCTCTACAATCGGGGATTCCAACAATTCGTTTGATCGGGTTCGTGAGGAAGGATTGGAAGGCTGCTATTAGAGTGGGCACTATTAAAGCAGAGAGTTGTAGGGCTTGGAGAGCTTTGAAGTGGTGAGCACCATAAGATTGGCATCATTTCATGTTTTCTTGTATTGTTTTCTATTAGTAGATTTTGCAGTTGGCTTGCACCCAATAGACTTGTGTGTTCAGGAGTATTTTTGAAGATGTTATTATAGCCATTAGATATCATTTTATTGTTTTGATTGGGGGTTTCAATCCATAATAAGATTCCATGATTATCTGTTATATTTTTGTGTATTGGATGCATGCAATATGTTTGATAATATTCCTATATGAGAAAATTATTTGTAAGGAGTTAACAACATCATTAATACAAAGTGTTTGGCATATTTACACAAAGAGAAATAACAAATTTTGGACAGAAAACATAGTATTCCCACCTAATCTAGTTAGGGACATTATAAAAATGGTGAAGGGAAATTAATTACAAGGAATTTAAGGAATAATTTATGAAAAATGGGATTGATGAAGGAAAATGAACCTACATAATAAATGCATTCCCTTTTATATGAACTTCAACATGCTTCCAATTATCATAAGCCTATGTTATAGTTAAACATTACAAAATGTTCCCAAGACGAAAACATAGACATGGTATTCACGAGAATAAGAAATTAATGAATGGGATTTGAGGAATAAATTATGAAAAATGAGATTGATGATGGAAATTGGAATCTATATAATCATCTTTACGATTTTCATCACCCTTTTTGACAAACATGAACCATCAAATGTAGTCATCTATAGCTTTGGTCATCATTTATGCTCTTCCAGGGATTAATACAAGTGAGCTATTTACTATTTACTTTAAATACCTTATTTCCTTCACATTATTCTCACAATGCTTCATAAAAATGTTGTCAACCATCATAACAACAAGGCAGGCTCGACCATTCCATTATTTAATTCCTGAAACAAAATATCGATAAAAAACCCTCAATAGGCCGTGAATAAGTCAAAGGAAAAACCATTATCAAGAATATCATACATACGAAATTAGGTTCGAATATCTTCATTTGCTGATAAAGAGAGTTTAAAAAATTATAAGCTTTGGATATAGCCATTTACAGTAAAGTACCTTCAAAATATATTGCAAGATGCAAACAAAGCGGTTGAATTTGTATAACTCAGACCATCTGAGGTTTTCTTTTAAGTTTTTTAAATTCATTATCAAACTTTGTAGTATGAGATGTAAGACAAACTGAAACTTCATACCTTTGCAAAATGTCGCCTTATAAACCAGAATTGAGGAGAGTTCACTACCAAAATTGTCTGGTTCTGAGCTCTGAAAACTAATTCGTTGCCACAACAGAGAAATCCAAGTAACTCTAATGCACAATGCCAAAAACCCAAGTGGAATGTGGGTGAAAAAACCTGCGTAGTTGTGTATTGAATGCATGTTATTCACCACGTCGTTTCCATAACTCTCGATCAGTAAACCCTACGCCAACTCAACATAACTTTCCAAACGACCAACACAACAACCAATCAAAATATGCCTCTTGGGCAAGGGACTATGCGCTATGTGTGCTGGCATAAATGCTTTCAAAGTTGGCAGCTCAAAACTTACAGTCATGGTTCAATCACATTAAACAAAATCAACTCTGTTGGTAATGATGCCCATTTAAACATTCAATAGCGCAGTCAATAAAATTTAAAACTTACTCCAATATACCATATGCACTATGCAACATTAAGACCTTCCTAATATAAACATTGTTATCACCTTTCAAAATAACTTGATATTGCATGTATGAGCTCAATATTATCATATAACACGCAAAGTTGTGTCATGAAGTTTGAATACCATTGCATGTCGGATATTGTAATATGATTGAACAACTTTAATAAGTTTAGATACAACACTTATAAGGTTGCAACAAGACTTTGTATATACCATGAGAACCTTTGTTGCATGCAACCAAACATTTTTATAATTAAAACAATCAAAACCAATAATCATTAGCATATACATATACCATGAGTCCACTATTATATCTTGATGAAATCCTAGTATGGAAAATAGTTTATGCTTTTTTTTTACCCCACCATAACTTAAAAATCATATATATGTGTGCATTGATGATCACAAATGCAGTAGGATTCCTCAACCAAACCAAAAGTAAAATGAAGGTCACAATTGTTGTCTTTCGAGACCATATGTTGATTAGTGCATTATCATGCATTTTTTTTTCTTACTAGGGGGTCCCACCTAATAGTTATATTTATTAATAAGTCTTTTTAATATGCCTTGCAACAATTTGCAGGCTAGTGGCTAGTGGCGAGTTTGCGAGTCAACATGGCCTTGCCTCTACACTTTAAGGCTAGGGCTTCTAACCTAAGGAAGGTTTTCCTACAAGGTCAAAACTAAGTCCATCATTGTATTTGGATAGGAAAATATTAGGACTTGGTTTCCCTTTGAAGTTTGTATCTTCTCTAAATCGATAAGACAAGTCAAATGTGAGAGAAGATAATTTGTAATGAGTTTGGATAGAATGTGACTTGGAAAACAAAGCTCAATTGAAATAAATTCTTGGAATTAAAGTGTTTTCATGCAAGTGTATCAATGTGTCATAGTGATGCAGGAGCATCGCTATCAAATCAAGAAAAGAGAAGGTGGAAGCGAAGTCGACAACTTAGCGCATTGAAAGGAACCAAATCCGACTCTTAACCAGCTTGGTGGCGGTGTGGAGATTTTGAACTTCGTGTTAATTAAATTAATGTATGTAAAGTCGGGCCATCGTTTGAAATGATGGATCGAATGTAAATCCTTACACAACTGTAAAATATTACAGGTGTAGGATATTTTCCATGATTAGTCATTAGGTTGCATTTAATTAAGTGAGTAGGTAACCGCTAGAGTAGAAGGTGATAGAACTTAGATAAGATAGAGAGGAGTGGAGAAGCGGTCTAGGTTAGACAAGTTTTCTTTGTATTTCTTGTAAAAGGACGGTACCTATAATTACTGGGTTTTTTTTCAAAAAATGAATAGAATAGAGGAAATTTATCCAATGGTACTATGTTGATACTTTTTCATAGTTTCACTGTTATGATGAGTTTGTGAATGTATGAATTTCATGGAGAATGAGTAATTGAATAAGTCTCTAAGTATTTCTCTTCTATAAGTTATGCAAGGAGTGCATAATGAACGCAAGGAGTTTGTGTGAGAGAGTCTTTTTCAACTTGAAGCTCAGAAGAGATAGCATGGGGCTTTTGTATGCAGAGTGTGCATATTAAGCACAAGGAGTGCGCATAGAGGTGAACTTATTATAAGTTCAAAAGCTCATAAGGTCGATCACAGAGTGTTCCAGGAGGGCATCAGAAAGTCTTTTGAAAGACAGAAAAGGGTTGAATCCCTTGGAGACTGAGTAAGTTAAAATCTTAGGGAAGAATAGTGCAAGTTTACACGCAGGAGCGTAAGTGTGCGCTAAGGTGAAGTCAAATTTCATTGACAAAATATCAAGAGGGAAAACATTATTGATACCTTCGAAACAATTGAAATCTTTCAAGTCGGGAAAGAATTCAAGCTCAAAAGGGTTGATGCCAAGTTATTTGGCAAGGAGCTATTGACAACTTGGACGGATGGTAGAGACTCTTGGAGGGAAGAGCGTTGATAGCCGTGTGTCGTTGGATCCAGTAAACCTGTAAGGAGGATAAGGGTGAGAATCAGTCAACACTTGAAATCTCAAGAAAGATAGAGAGTCATCGATCTAGGAGAAGATCGAACTGTTGATTTCTTTTGTGGGAAGGAGACCTCGAGAAATTGGGAATCTGGACAACGGAGGAGACTAATTACCAAAGTCGCAAAACGCGAAGTCCCAATTCGCAAGAAAGGATCTGAACCGTTGAGTCACGGGAAATATCAAATCGTTGATCTGAGGTGATTGAAGTCGAGAGTTTAGACTTCGAAAGAGGGGAGGAGAGCCAATTCATGGGTTCACATATTACGAAGTCCCGTAGTGCTCGGAAGAGTGGCCCCAGGTCATAGAAAAAGGTCATATTGATGAAGAATAGGAGAAGGAGCTAGCACTCGCTAGACCCCTAATTTGGAGTTTGGAAGGTGGAGATTCGGGTTGACTCATATACAATTACCCGACATGCGAAGTCACGAAGCACCTTTTGGTTAAGCGCATGGTCACAACTAGTGGTCATGTGGAGAAGGCTTGCGCCCAGTGTTAATTCACACAGGAGGAGTTTTATAAAGACATGTGGATTGTTTCTCGGAGGTTCCAGCAGGGAATTGAAGAGCTATTTCAGCTCAGTATTGTGAACGATACTAGACCGGGAGGTCGCGCAACCCTTGGGGAGAAGGGGGGTATACATAACATAACCATGTACCATTCATCATCATTTATCAATAACCAGTGAAATTGCAAGGTACGAGAACCATTGTAGGGTATGATCAATTTAGAGATGCTTTAAAGTGCTTGTATCAGTGTACCATAATCATGTGTTCATAGGAAAGATCAAATTTACAAACATGTATCTCTAGAACATTCAAAGCATAATATCCAATAGTAAAGTCTGGGGATAGATTTAAGTGTTGAACAACATCACATTCATCAAATGAGAGTATTCAACCATGAACCAATGATCAACAAGATACCAACAATGTTATAAAATTTCAAAGCATTTATTAGTTATATCTTTGACCATACCTCAAATTTATAATGTCAAATGATCACCACACTTATGCCATAAACCACATAAAATATCAAATCTATGATGAACTGTGTATACCAGCAAAGATACACTATCACTCAGATTGAAAAGTCAAATAGTGAGCATTATGCCTTAGATCCTTCATGTGTGTAAACATAGATACATCATGTAAAGGGGAAATCAATCAAATATTTCATCCAAGTTCAATATTCTTGTCATGTGAGTGTACTGGACTTGTTATGTATCATCAATGATTGGAAAGAAGTGACAATTTTGCAATTTGGATGGTGAACAAACCTTTAGAACCAAAGATAAAAGAGATGATATCTATAAATCCAAATTAGGGCATCAACACACTTTAAGTATCGGTTTAATCCTTTGAAATATGTAGGATAAAAAATCATCAAAACATTACTCAAAACACCTATATCATTGTCTCACTGCACTATGTTATCTCTGCAGTTTATGACAGTCATAAAAGAGACCTTAGATAGAATGCAAGTGACAGAATTAAGTCTCTAGATAGGGTTGTTTAGCTTCCTCCAAATCATTTGTTTACAAGAGATGTAATAGATCGCACATATGTCAAACACTTGCAAGATAGGAGGTTAACATGTATATTTTATTTCTCTACAATTTGGACAAAAGAAAAGCTTCTAAACATCAATGAAAGGGAAGGCAACGATTATCCCTTTAGGAGGTATTAATCCCTAAAGTTGCACTTGACTGCTAAAGGGAAAGCTAGGGCATCATCAAGTTATTACAATGGTTTTTTGTAAATAAAGATTGGTTTGGTTTGAAGGAAGGTGGATCAGGTAATTTGAAAGAGAAAGACTAAGGGAAACAAGCTAATCACATATTGGTGAGATATCATTGGCCATGGATTCAAGTAAACACCATGTTGATCGAAGGCAATCAAATTGCATAT
>ML789424.1:185693-224564 GCA_009831015.1 Picea engelmannii
AAGACTTGACAACTGAGAAAGAGGCTCTGTAATCACAACATCCACAAAAACCAAAGCCCTTGTTGAATCATTAAATTTTTCCAATGAGACGTCAATATGAACCAGTGCCCCAAGAGCATGCTCCCATAAGAACTTGTGTTCATGCCTTTTTAATAGAACAAACATTAAAAATCGTAAGTTTTTCTTGTATTGTTCTTCAGTGAGGGGTGAAAAGGATCCCAGAAATGAAGCCAAAGCCTACAACCCAGCCACATTATTCTCATCCACAATAATTCCAGACAAAGCCAACAAAAATTCTTTCTCAGGAGCTATGTTCAAGTAGAGAACAAAATCTGGAGCTAATAACCCAACTATTGAAAAGCAAATGAATGGTTATGTCCTCCATCTCTTCTTTGCTTGATAAATTGTAGATCGAACCATATTCAAAATGATAGCCTTCGATTGAAAATTGTTTTCCTTCAATTATTGATGAAGTCCCTTCTCAAACCGCCTCCTCTATGAACATTTAAATTCAAACTTCCAGGTCGAAGTCCTACTTCTATTCAAGCATCCCAAAGAACATAGAATACATAATAAGAGTTTCAAGATTGTTGACTACCAATGGAAAACAATAAAGTGGACCTATACAAATCCTAAACCCATTCAAATATTTTGTTATCATTTCTCCCAAAGGTGTTCAATCTGCAAAGGTTTCATAAACATAAATGTTTGCAACAAATGCCAACTTCCTTGCAAATTTTCACGTTCTCTTCTTGTTAATTTCGGGTCCTAAAGAACATTGAAATCAAAACTGCCTTGATTGGGCATGAAAACTACTTCCTCCATGGTGCTTTGAAAAATGACTCTTCCCACCAATCAATTCCTAGATGCTTTCTCTTTACATTTGTAACTTTTACCTCTTTCTTGCACAAAAAGACTTGGTCGATTCTTCAGCAAGGCATTTGGTTAGAGTCTTTACGTGCAATGGGTAATATCCCATATTTCCAGGGGAGAATGTTTTTGTAAGTTTTTACATACACCGTCGGTTGCATGCTTTATTGATGCATAGTGCATCAGATTTTGTCTCCTTCCTTGGTGCTTTGTATAGATGGTGTTGGCACAAGGGCAGACACGGGGTTCAACGCTTCAACAACACACCAACAAAACCCTAACTATCGACCCTTTCGACAACACCTACGAAGCAGATGAAGTCTCACCCGAGGTAGAGGCAGGGGTGGTTGCAGGACTCAAGTGTCTACAACCTCTCTAGGACACAGATCTGTGATTACAACACTTAACATATCACTTAGTAGTTAACATTCATTAATATTCACTTCGCAGGGGAAAACCCTAATTACATAACAGCATAGTATTCACAATATCCAATACATCCAAGCACTTAGCATATAGAAATAGATCATATCTAGCATTCATTCCCATTACTAAGCACTAAGATACTATTATATCAGGTGCATATAACATATATCACTGCACTAAGCATAAATCACATCAATAACATAACAACTATAATACACAAAGCAACCACAACATAGATATATGTGGTTCACCCCAGTGTAGGGCTACATCCACCAACTCTTCTCTTCTTTATTTTTTTATGTCAGTCTTCTACAAGCACAGAGCCACAAGAACCCACTCTGCATAGGACAGGATATCTGCATGCACCTCTCCAGACCCTCCTTCCCCGAGCTAGGTTACAGCACAAATCCTCTTTACAGTCACTTGCACTTAGCTTTGCAAGTTTTCATGCACACATTATGCACAAAGCTAACTCAATCACATATATCCAACTACTTACATCACTTGCACTCAGCATAATATAGAACTTAGCACCATGCCTCCCCTACTTACATTGCCTAGATTTCTATTTATGCATTCCAAAAGGGGCCAAGGCATGGGTAAACCCATGGGCCAACATCCCATACCCGTTACATAAACCCTAAACCCAAAAATTCCCAAAGAAGGGGCTGAGATCCCGCGATTTCCACTTCACCTTGCGCTCCACCTTCGACCAGCTTGTTGAAGTCCCAAAACTGGTCAAACGTGACCAAGGTTCTCCAAAACTTGGTCAAGGGCCAACAAGCCCCCAACACTCACCTCTGAATCATCCTGAGTCACTCTGATCTGGGTAACTCTGCCTCAAATTCCTCAAGCTTAGCTCGAGCTGCCTCAACATGTTGCTTCACCAAAGCCTCCTGCTCGACAAACTCTTGAATAACCTTCTCCGTCACAAGTCCTCCAAGTGTTTTTCCACTATGGTGACCAATTGTTCCAGTTATGCACCTCGTCCTTCAATATCCTCAAAAAGTATGCAAGTTGCATCCTGCACTGGCTAGAGTTGTTAAGTCACTTCCATGACCTTACTTTGTATGGCATGGACTTGTTGTTGAACTGTGTGTTGTTCCTAGGATCTTTTCATCCTCTTGACCATTGATAGTAGCTTCAATTGCGCTTGCACCGTTGTTGCTTGTTTCTTGGCCTCCTGAAATTGTGACTCCAGTGTCCTTAGTTCAGGGTCCTCTGCAAGGCACTCGTAGGTTTACGCACTTTGAATGCTGAGTTGTTTGCATTCTAAGTCCAATGCCTTGATTCTTTGGACTGTACTCCAGGCAATTTCTTCTCTCTGTTCTCGCACTTCCTGTGGAGTGCTTGGCACTACTTGTAACTCCAGTTCTGCTACCCTCTGTTGGAGTTGTTGAATGGCTTCAGCAAGCTTCCCTACTTGGCTTTCCACTGGGTCTTCTTCCATCTGTTCTAAGCCCATCATAGAGCAAAGTTCTCTAGTGACTGTTTCTTTAACTCCAATCTGCTCTATGAGCAGTTGTTCCTTCTCCATCTGGATCTGCGCTCTATCCTCTGCAAACTTGGCTTGGATGTCATCTTTTTTCGGTTGCGCAACTCGACATTGCTCTATGGATTCCTCTTTTTCTTTCTTTAAGGGCCCTGTGGCCTATTCTTTTTCTTCATGAACATGATGAAGGCAAGATTCGGTTGCATATTCTACTCAACGTAGTTGGGCAGGCACATCTCCCAACTCTGTTCCTTCTGATGACGAGGACGCAGTAGACATTGTGTAGGTGGAGTAGAGGGCTTGTTGTACCCCTTTCAACTCTACTACAATTCTATCATACATGGTCTCTTGTTTGGCTTCACTGCACTGTAATATATCTTCCGAGGTATCTGAGACAACGGCAATGATGAGATCTATGTCATCCATCATGAGCACAGTATGCATATGTGGTTTACTATCTTTGGACTTCTTCCGCGATGTAGGTTTTGTGGGGGAAAACTTTCTTTTCTTGGAGGTCCCAGCTTCATCAAGAGGATCGCTAGGCGGTGTTTCTTCGCCTTGTTTCTTCTTGTATTCTTCTCCTTTGTCCTCTTCTTTGTCTACTTCGTCATCACCTCCCCCTCCAAGTGAGTCTGAAGCAGTCTCTTCTAAGGCATTGTTCAGCTCCTGTACCTCTTCCTTTTTCTTCCTTCTACTATAGTTGGGTGCACCATACTCTTCGCGAGTAACCACAGGACTTCCGATGAGGTCAGGGTTGGAAATTTCTACCTGGTCAACTGGTATAAGGAGATCTGTAGGCCACTCCTTAGTTATTTCTTCCATGTCCTCCTCAGTGAGCTTATAATAAGATCGGAGCTCTTCTTTATGTTCATCTTTGCGTGTAGTGATATAAATAAAATGTCTATCTTTGTGGAACTTCACAAATGGAATGAACTTGTGTAGGGTGTTCAGTGTCATACGAGGGAAAGACTCAATAGCCCTCTTCAACTACAGGTAGTAGGTGTGGAACACCGTGTTTGACTGCCATTGTTTCTCCATGTCGCTCGAATACCAGAGCATGGTGAACTTCACAGCTAGGGGTTCATATGGCTCAATCTCAGGGAAGGTCACTCCTTTCGACATCTCCTAGGAAATGAAGGTGATGAGGATCAGTAGCCAACTAAAATGAAACTCGTAGCCCTGATCCTGAGCTTCGTGGCAGTCTTTTTCTAACTGGTTGACGAGGTAACTGGCCCAGTTCATCTGTAGTCCTTCAATGCATTTTCTCGCGAGGTCAACAATGAACCCCATGACCTGCATGGGTTTGTTCTTACTTACTAGCTTACCAGAGATCAACTGGAAGGCTAAGCGCATTGCGCCATTCTGAATGGAGGCTACATTGTAGCCTCGCTTCCCCTTTTCCACATCGCCATAGGTATCTTTAATTTCCTATGCCAGGACGCGATCTACAACCTTCCCTAGATAAAATTCTTATGGGTCTGGTCCTTGCATGCTTAATCCGGTGATCTGATGGATCAATGTCGAATCTACGGTGATGTGTATGTCCAGCCACAGATAACCTCCATGGAAGCAATACAACAGGATTTTAACGCACGTGTTAACCTCCTGATGCCTTCCAAAGTGTGGTATCTTCATCACGTTCAGGATAGTGGACCTTGCGATGTCCATAGTCCACGGCTAGGGGATGATCTTTGACTTCTTCCCCTTTGTCTTGGTCAAATACTTGTGGGGAGATCATGCCATAGTTCTTGCGGTCTCCCAAGTTGAAGTCACTGATCTTCAATGTCATGATTTGACCTAACTATGGTCCTACTGCACGTATCTCCTTCGGGAGGTACGCAGTAATAAATGTGTAGTCGAAGTCCCTTGGAGCACTGTCATGGCTTAGCGTGCTAGCCAGAGGAAATATATAGTCGGGCAGAATAGATGGGATGAACTTCGCATTCACCAAGTCATCACTATGCTTGGTTCATTTCTCTATCACAACTCGGGATGGTATAGATCCATGAGTAGTCGACTGGGATGCTTTCACTCCTCTCGTCAACGAGGCTTGTACGCCTGTGGACATCACCTTCTCATCCATGAGGTCTGTTAGGATTTCTTCAACGAATTTCTCTACTACACTAAGGTCACTTGACATGCATGCTCGAGATCAGGTATCTCAGGTCGGTGATCAAATACTCGATGTAACAGAATGGGTGGTGAGGTCTCAAATAGGCACATCGCGAAAGCAACTAGTTCTCTATGGGCTCAAATAATCATTGTTTGAAAAAGTGTTCTTGGTGCAACACTCGATGGGATAAATAGATAACATCATAATGGATTCCTCCAACCGGTAGGAACACCTTAATCAATGCAATTACATCCATTATGGCGTGGTCCCAATGGTCTAATGGAGATATTTCTAGCCATAACTACGGTTCAAGCCATTTTGGAGTGTCAGGCTAACGATCAAGACGCCTCCAACGATCATATTTCTTCGTCATAGTGAAGTTCCAATCTTCGTTGTTTTGTTATTATGGTGAATTTCAAGTGCTACAAAAATCCCTTCTGTGAAGTTCTCTATGGAACTTCCTGCAATTTCTCTAACTTTGCTTTCTTCTTACTGAGCTTTTTGGCTTTATTTCCTACGAGTTGAGTCACTAGGTTCCTCTTTCCATTTTTATTCTTATCTCCTCTTGGTATAGTAACTTTTCACTATTGTGGGTCGTTCAAGGGTTCTGAGAGTAATACTTCTTCTTTTTTTGGAGTAGGTTCTCTACTCTCTTGTACAGACAGGTGTTTCGAGTCTTCCTGTGTTCTTTCAACTTCAACATTTAGAGATCTTGTCCTCAGTAGCTTCGACTGGTCCTCTTGTTCTTCCAGTAAGTGAATTATTCTCCTAGCCATGAAATCCCTTAGTTCTTTCTTTTTATGTTCTACATCCTCCTCTTCTTGTTTCCTTCATATCTGATCTTTCTCAATCCAAGTTTTTCCTAGCAAAATAGCAAATGGGGCATTGTTCTCAACAAATTTAACGATCTCAAATTCTTCTTCTGTCGAATTTCCATGAGCACTCATAGATATCTAGGTAAGTCTTTCACATAGGGTTATCATCTTCCCTTTAAACAATCATATTCCTCCCAATGAAGGAACCATTGCAGGTTTTCCCAAAATTTCCCAAGTTCTTTCTGTCATGATATTCACATGTGTTTCCTCATCCAGAACACAGTCTATGTCAAAGTCTCATATTCGTGTTTCTATGCACTCCTTCTCATTTAAGATCTCTGATAAGTTGATATATATGTGATCATTCAGGGTTTCTTTCATCTATAGTAATACAGTCTCTGATTCTTTCTGGGGTTCTATAATATCCTTAGTTTCTTGGCTTGTCTCGTGGTTTTCTTTTCTCATATTTATCTTTTCAACTTTATCAATCATTCTAGGGCAATCCAAAACTTCATGGTCCATATATTTACAACAAAGACAACTAGGACCTCTACCAGGGAATTCCTTAGCAAGATGTCCCAATATTCTACAACTATAACAAAGAGTTAATCCTCTCTTTCTTTTAAATGACCCCCAACCTTTCTTGTACTGCGCACTGGGATCACAGTAACTAACTTGCAAAAAATTATTTCTAGGATCCTGCATCCATTTGTTAGTCCAAACATTCTTTCTATGCATAGGAATAACTTATCTTTCACTATTATTATCATATCTACTCATATCCAATCTTGTTTCTTCTAGTTGTGCCCTAGTTTTCAGACTAGGAAAAAATCTATTAGACATACCTAGATCCATTCTTTTGAAATAAAAAAATTCACTTATCTTACCTTTCTCAGAGCACAAAGCTTTAAGATCTTACCTCTTTTCTTCATATCTGATTCCTTTCTTAGCACAGAGCTTCGCAGTCAAGTAGAATATTGCGCACTAAAGAAACAGATCTATGCACAGATCTTTCTTTTCTTCGGTTCCCAGCAATCACAGTTTTAGGTCCCGACAACGAAACCATTTGTTGGCACAGGGGCAGACCTGAGGTTCAACGCTTCAACAATGCACCAACAAAAGCCTAACTATCGGCCCTTTCGGCAACACCTGCAAAGCAGATGAAGCCTCACCCGAGGTAGAGGCAGGGGTGGTTGCATGACTCAAGTGTCTACAACCTAGCTGGGACACAGATCTATGATTACAACACTTAACAAAGCACTTAGCAGTTAACATTTATTAATATTCACTTCGCAAAGAAAACCCTAATTACAAAATAGCATAGTATTCACAAGATCTAATACATCCAAGCACTTAGCATATAGAAATAGATCATATCTAGCATTCATCCCCATTACTAAGCACTAAGCTACTATTATATCAGGTGCATCTAACATATATCACTGCACTGAGCATAAATCACATCAATAACATAACAACTATAATGCAAAAAGCAACCACAACACAGGATATACGTGGTTCACCCCAGTGTGGGGCTACGTCCACCAAGTCTTCTCTTCTTTATTTTCTTTTGTCAATCTTCTACAAGAACAGAGCCACAAGAACCCACTCCGTATAGGATAGAAGATCTGTGCACACCTCGCTAGACCCTCCTTCCCTGAGCTAGGTTACAACACAAATCCTCTTTACAGTCACTTGCACTTAGCTCTGCAAGTTCTCATGCACACGGTATGCACAAAGCTAACTCAATCACATAGATCCAACTACTTACATCACTTGCACTTAGCACAATATAGCACTTAGCACCATGTCTCCCCTACTTACATCACCTAAATTTCTATTTATACATTACAAAAGGGGCCAAGGCATGGGTAAACCCATGGGCCGACATCCCATACCCGTTACATAAACCCTAAACCCAAAAATGCCCTAAGAAGGGCCCGATATCCCGTGATCTCCGCTTCACCTTGCGCTCTGCCTTTGACCAGCCTATTGAAGTCCCAAAACTAGTCAAACATGACCAAGGTTCTCCAAAACTTGGTCAAGGGCCAACAAACGGTGACAATGCTTGGTCTAGGGATTTGGTATTTGTTGTATCCTAGTTGATGTGGCATAGTTCTCGGTTGAAAATTTGGATATTAGGTGTACAACCCAATACTTTTTATTTGCCAAAATGAACAAATGAAATCATTTTAAATGATTTAAAACAAATAATTTGCTTTCCTTCTTTCTGGTTTTAAGTATAACCAGAAAATGATTTGGCATTTTGAATAACAAAGGAATTTTGATTTTTTAGAAAGCAATGGCAGATCATAAGATTTCATCAAGGTGGGGGTTTTAGATAATGGGAAATTTAGCAAAATGATGAAAAGGATAGCATGGTAGCAAAATCGACGCTTGTAGAAATGATGATTTTTTAGTGTGCTACAAGAACAGTAACGTTCTTGTAGCAAAGCGAAGTCATGAATGTAGGTTTAGGTACTAACATGAGGGTTGTTGGACCCTTTAACTCATTGATTTGATGGATAATACAGTTCGAAGAAATAAGCATCCCAAGAACTACTCAAAGGTGTGTGTTTGCATGCCAGAGGAAGACCATTAATCATTCAAATACCAACAAAACCTTTAGATACCAACCCTTTCAGCATCACCTGCAGAACAAGTGAAGTCTCACCCAAGAAATCTAGAGGGGTTGTAGGAGCCAAGGTTCTACAGTGGTGAGGGGAGAAATCCCCATATCTTTACTAGTTACTTTATCATTTAACATAGTCTATGTGTGACATTGTAACATCATATGTGAGCCATACATTCATCATATATTGAAAAACATCATAAATTGAAAAACCACCATAACACACAGATTAACGTGGTTCACCCAACATGGGCTACATCCACAAGAACTAGCTTCTTATATTATTCATTGATAATTTTCTTACAACTGCACACTTCGCTACAAGATATGAAACACTAACATCATCTGAACCTGCCTATCCATTTTTTTGCATTGCACGTTCACTCCTTAGTCATACCTCATACTTCTTCCTTTTATCAACTCCTTTACTCAAAAAGCACTAGAAACTTCCCATATCTTGAACACCTTCTCTCTCTCCGAAAGAAACCTTTTACATATTTATACATAGAAATGGGGATAAGCCCATTACAAAAGTGGACAAAGTGTCCCCCAAAACCCAACGGTTTATAACTGTTTACCAGCTTTTGCGCCTTGCTTCGTCGTGCATCCTTTTGTCGTGCTCTTTGAATCCTTGTAGTCTGCTTCCATCGCAAGCTCTAGTCCATATTCTAACTTCCTTTTCTTCTTAAAATTCCTTTTGGCACAGTCCCAAAACTTATCCAAAATGCCTCTCCAACAAGCCCCCAATGCTCACCTGTGGCTCGTCTTGATCCACTCAGTCTTGTTTCCAATGCGTCATGAATTCTTTGAAGGTCTCCTTCATTGTTGCGGTCTTTTCCTTGACCTCTATTTCCTTCTATAATATTTTATCTACTATGTCAGCAGTAACATGGGCATGTAACTTCTCGACATATTCCTTAGTTGCATGTTTGATGATTCCTTGAGTCGCTTTGAGGGTTTTTGTCACTGTGTATGCTTCTTCCTCTAAAACTTCTATATTTTGTGCACGGGCCTGCTGCTCCACCCTTAGTTAATTCTTTTCTTAATACATCTTTCAATTCTTTTTCATCACAGTTACCACCTCTGTTGGTGGCAATGTTCCCATTGCTTCTTGTAATTTATGTACCTTTCCCTGTGAAGTCTAAATATTTTGACTTAGTTCCTATTGTACCTTGTCTTCATTCAGTTGTGTCCAAACACCCATAGTATTCATATGCATTTGTGAACGCTCTACTTCTAGAGTCTTGATACTGTCCACCATTGTTTCCATAGTTTTCTTCTCGTCTCCCTCTCTTTAGGTGGAGTACTCCCTCATCTCCCTCGTCTCCCTCTCTACTTCTGGAGTCTTGATACTGTCCACCATTGTTTCCATAGTTTGTGACCTAATCTTCCACTGGGGCCTCCTTCTTGGGATGTGCCTCTGGGAGTTCTTGATATACTCGCTATAATTCTTGTTTCATTCATTCTACTTTTTGTGCGGCCTCATTGCACTCTTGTTTCACTTTGTTGTATTATGTTTCTAATGCAACATTCTTAGTTGTAATCTTTACTATCTCATTGGATGTCCTCTCGAAGTGCATGTTCAGCTCTTGTGTTGTGCTCATCTGTAGCTCCTACAACACATCCATTGGTAGTTGTGAGAGCACTAGGTCTATGTGACCTAATGCCCTGGCTTGTTCTTGAATTTTTATCATGGGAAACTTGACTTCCTCTGTTACTAACTTAATCATCCTTCTCTCCTCTGTGACTACTAAGGACAAGGACATTGTTGGTCCTGCCTCTCCTTTCTTGGTCATGTCGGTTGTTGGTTCCTCCTTCGTCTGTCACCCTATTGCAATGTTCACAGCTTCTAATAGATGTTCCAATTCTACCATATGTGCCTGCATTTGTTTCTTCATCTCTTCGTGTTATTGTGTTGCACAATGAAATGCATCATTAGTGAATTATTTTACATGGTCGCCTATCTTCTCCAAATATTCTTCGATGAGTTCCTGAATAGTGACTTCCTTAACAAATTTTCACTTGGGTCATTGATATCCAGATCTTCCTTTCTATGGAACTTTTCTCTTTCGGTCATTGTGTGGTACTGGTGGTGGCGTTGGCTCCTCTGGTCCCTTCACTTTGTCCTGGTCCTCTTCTTCTTCTTCTTGTTCCTCATCAACATCATATACTTTCTGGTTTGGCTACGATGATGGCTCTGTCTCTACAGGTGGAATTTTCCACTCATCATCCCAATCTTCCATAATGTTTCCCATCTCCTCCTCTACCAACCTATATTGTGTTGGCAGCCACTGTTGGTCTCGATATTTTTAATCCTGAACGTACATGTGGTGGTGTCCTTCCTTAAAATGCACCACTTCCTTGTATTCCTTGACCACCTGCGGTAGTATGTGTGGGGTCCTTTCTATGATGTCCCTAATAGTTTCCTTGTATATATAGAATGTGGCATTACTGTCCATATGGTGCACCTTATGTGTGGTGTACCAGAGGTTCTGATAGTGCACGACTAAGCAAGGATTCTCCTTGATGCCCAAAAATATGTTGTTGTCCATCTCTCTCTAGGTTGATATCATAATTAGGATTAATAACCAAGAGTAGTGAAATTGTTTCCCCTTGTCCTGAGCTTCCTCACAGTCGATCAAGAATTGGTTCAACAAAAATGTTTCCCAGTTCATCTAGACACCATCTACACATCGTTCTGTAATTTCTATAACTGTTGTTGGTACCTGATCTCTTCTACACTTCCTCAATACTTTCCAAGATAAGGCTTGCATACAAAACCTTACTTTCAGGTCGGATATGCTAGCGAAATCCAGACCACGCTATCCATGGAATGTGAGAAAATTTTCTTTCGTGCTCTCAGTGAGATATTTCTCGTTATTCTTATCAAAAACCAAGGATGTAAGGTATTTTCCCTATGACGAAAGACTTTTAATGTGCACTATTAAATTATTATAGATGGATATTGGTTTGTCCAACCACATGTATCCTTCATGTACACAATTTAGTATCATTTTCACACACGCGTTGATCTCCTGGCTCCATCCAAAATGCATTATGTTGAACAAGTTTAGGAGACCTTCTTTCTGCAACCCCCTATCCCACACATGTGGTTTGATGATGATCATGTGGGTCTTGGGACTAATGAATTTCATCAAGAACTTATTGGGTACAAGCTCTGGAAACTTATTTTCATTAGTGATATCATCATCAGTGTATTTCAGAGATGGTATCATACCTAACATATCCCCTTCTACTATGACTCCATCTAGAATTAGTGGCTCAACTAATGGATACCTTGCTTCCTTCTGTAAGTGGACATGTTTTGTGGATGTCTTTCTCAACAGGTTATAATCCCTTGGAAATTGTTCAAATGAAGACGAATATTCTTTTGTTTCTTCAACTACTAGCAGCATTGCAGGTTGGTTGCGCGGTTTCTTCGGTATTGAGGTTGATGTTGATGTCTCCTTAGGTGCCATATTCCTCGATGATGGTGGTTTCAACTTCTTCCTGGTTTAGGAACTCTATTCTGGGCTTTGGCTCTATAACTTTGGCTCTTCGGTTGTGCAACCTTTGGCTTATATTTCATTGCCAATTGTAGTTTCCCTTCACGCCCAAACTCTCTGTCTAATCCACTAATGGTTTTCATTCATTGCTTGTTTTTATTGCTCCATCACTCTGTATATTTGGTAACTTTTCTATTTGATTTTGCAATCGGTCGAGATATTCTACATTTAATGTTACGCAGAATCACTACTTTATCATCATGATAACTCTTTATTGTACGTCCAATCATGGATTGTGTTAAATGCATCTATCTTTCATCTACACAGTCTCGTCTCTTTGTGCGATCTCTTCCTTCTGTGCAATCTTGTTTCCTTCACCTGTGCATCCTTCTACTTTATTTCCTCTTATCTGAGATGGTGTCCTACTTTTCTTCTTTACTTACTAACCTAAACTTATTTTCCTCCTCAACTTTTGCCCTCTTCCTTTAACCTATTTCTTTATTTTTCCTATTTTACCTGCTTTTTCTTTCTTTTTCTATCTATTCTTCCTATAGTACACTATGATAAAATTTTATCCTACACAATTCCTCTTGTGCACGGAAGGATGGCCATACCTATATAGTTTCATCTGACTCCCATTCACTAGAACTTCCATGACTTGTCCATCCAACTGCTCTAACTGAACAACACCTACGTCAGTTACATATCTTATCACATATGGTCCTATCCATTGCATCCTGAACTTTCTTGGGTGTTGTTACTTGTAAGAACTTGTTGTCATAAAGTAGTACTATATCTCTTGTCTATAACTTCTTCTACTTGATGTGTCTATTGTTCCATGCCTTTTCTCGTGATTTATGTACTTGTCGATGGAATCTTGCAATAAACCGATCTTCCTCCAGTATTAGTAAATATGATAGCCTTTCTTCTACTGTGTTGGAATCCATAAGGTATATCATTGCAGCAATGCGTAGACTTGGTACAAGAAACTCCATGGGAATGACTGCTTCTTGACCATATGCTAATCTAAAGGGTGTATGTCCTGTCAACTTCTTCCATGTAGTTCTATAAGCCCAAAGCACTGCATGGATCCTTAAATCCCAGACATCTTGCCCTACATTTCACACCTTGGTCAGTTCATTCTCCAGTATCTTGTTGAAGGCCTCCACAGTTCCATTTGCTTGTGGGTGATATGGAGTGTTCTTCTGACATTGTATCTGGAATTCATTTTTTAGTGTTGCAATGGTATTGTTCAAAAAGTAAGTCCCATGGTCACTCAAAAGTGATTTAGGACAACCAAACCTGGTAACTATGTTCTCAAACAAGAATCATGCAGTTGTCTCCACGCTACAATATGTAACGGGTTTTGATTATGCCCATCTTTTCAAGTAGTCTATTGTGGTAATTATGTATTTGGATCCTATTTGTCAAATTCCTGCAAGATAACTTGTGGATTCAAGGGAATCTCATCCCTTCGTGATGGCCATCCTACTCTCTAGAAAATGTCACAATTCTGGCAATATTCCTTCACGTCCTTATGGATGGTAGGACACCATAGCCTTGCACACAAGATCTTTTGTGATGTCGCCTTTCCTACATAATGTCCTCCTGAAATTCCATCATGTTTTTCTACTAAGATCATGGGTCTTTCATGTTCTAACACACATTATAATAGTATCCCATCTATGCATAACTTATATAAGTTTCATGCGATCAAATGATAATTTTCTACTCTAACCACTAGTTGTTTCTTCTGGGCTACTATCATATTGGATGGAGTCACTCATGTGCTCAAGTATTGAACAATTTCGACAAACTAGTCGTCTACCATTTGGACTGAAAAAAAAAATGTGCATATGGTAAGATATCGTCTAGATTTTGTGAATCTTCCCCTATCAGTATCTGTGACAAATAGTATGGTCCTACATTCAGTTTTCTTGGATTCACGATAACTTCGAAATCATATTCCTGAAACAACAATAACCATCTACATATTCTCCCCCCCAACACTGGCTTGTTCACTAGATATCTGAGCGCAAAATGGTATGTACACATCTAGAAGTGGGATCCCAACAAATAATGTATGAACTTCTACAAATCATACACCATTGCCAAGCCTTCCCTTTCTGTTGTTTTGTAATTTTTCTCATCATTTGACAACTTCCTGCTAGCAAAAGCAATCGGATGATCCAACTCACCCTCCCTGGGATAGGCTAACATTGCATTGAGCACTATCGATGATGCATACACATGGACATGAAACTCTTTCTACCAATTTGGGAATACCAAAATGGGCGCAGTTAGTAACCTTTGTTTCAATACATTCAGACCCTTATGACAGTCTTCGTTCCACTGAAACTTAGTTTTTCTCTTCAGTAACTTTTCCAATGGGGTTGTAATATGTGCATAGCCCTTAATAAATTTATAGTAGTAACCTGTATGGCCCAACGTTGTTCTCAACTATTGCACTGATTCAGGTGGTGGAAAATTAACAATCACTGTTATTTTGGTCCGATCAACTAACAAACATTACTTGCATACCACATGGCCTAACAGTATCCCAAACAGTTCACAGAAAATACATTTCTTCAAATTTAATGAAATCTTATATTGTATACATCTATCAAGCAGCAACCTTAGAGTTTCTATGTGATCTTTCAACGGGATAAAGAAAATCCAATCATCTAGGTATACTTAAAGAAATTGATGAATAAAATCTTTAAAGGATATGACAACTACTCTAGAAAACACAACAGGTACATTCTTTACCCCAAACGACGTCACTGTGTACTAGTAGCTTCCCCACTCCATCACAAATGTCATCTTATGGCTGTCTTCTGGAACAATCTTTATCCGATGGTATCCTAAAAATCCATCGAGGAATGAGTAGGCCTCTTGTCCTCCAACGTTTTCCAATACTTCATCTGTAAAGGGGGTCAGGAACAAGTCATGTAAGCAAGCATAATTCAACTTTCTTAAGTCTACACAAATTCTAATACCCCATGTTTTCTTATCTTGAACCACCATTGGGATTATCCATTCAGATTCTATGACGGGTTCAATTATACCATCTTGTATCATCCTAACCAGTTATGCTTTCACTTGTTCCTTGTACTTTGTATTTAATCTGTAAGGTCTTTGTCTTACTGGCTTAGCATATGGTTTCAATGATATCTTCATCTCGCCTAGTTCTCCAATTATTCCCTTCATCTCTGAAAAGGTGATTGGAAAAATATCTTGGTATCTGCGTAATAGGTTTGCAAGCTTTTCCACAGTCTCATCATTGCAATAATCCCCAATATTTGCAAACTTTGGCTTCTCCTCCATGCCAATGTTCACTTTTCGCACTCTGAAGGGATTCACGTATGTGTCAGATTCAAGTGTTGGACCTACTACATTGTTCTCCCATTCAATTTATGATACCTATACATTTCTTGGGTCTTCTTCAACTTTGTCATCCTCGTTAATGTTATAAAATTCCAACAATTCATGAGTTGTCACAGACTCTCTATGTGCACTACATGTAGGTACTATTACTACTTGTCCTTCTTCCATAATCATTTTGCCTCTAATGACTTGTAAGACTGCATCAACTAAAGGTGACTCGGCTTCAAAATTAAATGTTACCTTAAAGTTTTGGATGAGCTCCTCCCAATCTGTCGTTCCTCTATGCACTTCTATATCTAAGTACCAGTTCCTAGGGACTTTCTCTAGTGTATGTATGAACTTGTGCACCCATTCCTACTTCGGTACTTTCCTCTAAGTTGTAATACATCACGCTACATGATCCTTTGGATCGCCCATGCCTGTATAATTGGGCATAATGTTCTTTGTTCCAAACCTAATCTGCATCAGCCTTTTGCAATGTTGTCAATCCTCTCTCCCATCCTTGTGGGTTTCCCACCATCTTGTTCGGGTCACTCTCAGTTAAACATCTAATGCTAATAACCTTTGATGTTTGGATATATGCAACTCGAATTCATTAACAAAAGAAATTACTTGAGTCAATCCTTCGAACTTTGGTGTATCTCGTACCTTTGTTCTGATCCAACGCAATGAAAAAGTAATGCATGCACATCTTATGGTCAATACTTCATGCAACCAGTGTTTCTAATGTTCAATTTCTTGCTCCGAGTCTGATGCACAAGAGCTTATGCTTCTCCAACTAA
Source organism: Picea engelmannii (assembly GCA_009831015.1). NCBI lineage: Eukaryota > Viridiplantae > Streptophyta > Pinopsida > Pinales > Pinaceae > Picea > Picea engelmannii. The sequence continues at coordinate 201,717 of ML789424.1, forward strand.
GCGCACCATCTGCAGTAGGATTGACGTAGTCATCCATGCGTGTTTTTTTATTATATAATTTTTCAACTTCCTTTCTTGTGGGATCCACATATCTTCTTTCCTCCATAGGATATAATGGCATAGTGACCTTTAAGCCTCCTCCTTCAAAAATCATTTCTCTTTTCTTCATGTTGATGATCGCTTGATTTTCGAAGGCCCAATCCAATCCAAGAAAATTTGGGTATGTCTGACTATTATCCACAATCTTGATGAATTCAAAGTCATCTACGTTGCGCACTCCATCTATGTTCATCGATATTCCTACCATTCTCTTGATCAGTATTATCTTATGTTGGTTAGCCAACCTCAACTAGACAATTGACCAAACTAGATTTGGTTTCCCCATCATCTCCCACGTATGTCTTGGAAGGACATTGACATTTGATCCTAAGTCCAAGATGACATTATCCATGTCATATTCTCCTATCTATGCACTTAATATGAATTCTTTGTTTGTCCTTTTCTTGTGCAAGACTTGCTTCACTTCTTTCTGCGTCATGGGTACTTCCTTGTATTGCGTACATTGATCAATCATTATGCGCAGTGCATTCAATGTTTTTTCATCATGCATCAATTATAAACATATTTTTAGAAATTATTTCAAATTATTTACCTTTTTGGATAGCCCTTATGGGATAGTGCGATCATAAATTGATGACATATCGTATAATGGTGGTGTTTTCGACGTTGAGGTTGTTAGCACTAGAAGTCACCTTTGCATTGTGGTAGAGGCAAGCCCAGTACCCATCAGTTTTATGTCACAATGAATGAATTTAAAGGGGGTCTAATGGATGAAAACTCAGGATGATATCACTTTAACTCAGAAAACTGGGCTGGTATGCACAGGCAGATGAGGTCTTGATCTAACTTTAGACAATAAGTTGAAGTAAGGGTGAGCAGGAGGAAGAACTTGAGGAGAAAAAGTAAAGGTCTTCCATAGACATCCTATCTTCTAGCAGCCTAAGGAGGAAAAGATTCGAATACAAGATCCTCTTGGATCCAAAACTTCAGGAAGCTGAAAAATGATCTAACAATACTACAATCAATAATACATCACAATACAGTTACAAAAACTTGACTGGAGTCTTCAGTATCAAAAGCAATAGAGATGAAAATAAAGTTGATTGTCATTAAACAAAAAGTCTCAAATGGAAACACATAACCAGAGAACCAGAAGCTTCATTAAAAATTTACAATCGGGAGCTTAGCTCAACCATCAACCTTAACAAAATATCAAAACTAATTATTTATACTTAGAATCAACTTGCCACTACCACGAATGTGACATGGCCACTATAATCATAGCCTTGCATCTGTGTCTTCTCTGTCATACTATGTAGGCACTCTTTTTTCATACGCAAGCTCAGATCAGCATGGGCTTTGTAGGAAAATTTTCCCTTGGGAGTACCACGGGCTGACAACTCATCCCCCTCAGCGAGACCTTCCATTTATGGAGTGAAACGAGGTTTCAGACACCTCCCCTATTTTCATTAACTACTTTCATTGGGATTGAGATTAGTCCTAACACCCCTAAATGTCCCAGGCGATGCTCACGACTTCTGCGAGTCAATCCCGATGCCTCGAAGCCACACAGCTCTTCTTCTGTGACCAACATGGGCACTTTCGACCTTTTGAGCAGCCCCTTTCCATCACTCCATGCAACCTCGGGTTGTGACCATGGGCCCAACTCTTGGGAACTTCTTGATTTCGCGTTTAGTGAACTTGCATCGCATTCCATGAGAAAACCCCTGAGTCACGAAATCGTGACTTCTCGGATCAGGTGCCACGCGCCCCTTTGAATCAGATGGCCTAGATAAATATCAGAACTTAGACATTTCGAAATTTTTTGACTTAGGAAATTTGGGCATTCCTCACTTGAGTTTTTTCTGAAATGACTTTCTCTGCAGTTCGAATCCAGTGCCACGCGTCCTACTGGATCGAACGACTCTTGCTGATTTCGACTTTCGAGAGTTTGAATCTTTGACAAACAACTTTAACAACATTCTGAACTACTGATTCCCACGATTAATATTCACCGTTGATCTCTCATAATGATATATATGACCCATATGAAATCTTTGCTCGACCTTAGATCTTGGTACTTTGCCCCGGCATTAAAATTCAGGCAACTTTCAGATTCTAAATACTTGTGAACCACCAATCTGAACTCCACCTGGAATACCAGCCGCTAAAAACTAATTTTTCCCGCTCACTTGATTTGAGTCCATCTCAGACCGCTCTAAGTGTTGCGCTTTGTGCTTATGGATGAGTTCTGTGTAAATAAATACTTGGACGACTAGCTGAGGGCTCTGGAAAGCAAAAGGATCAGTGACAGAGGTATAAAGGGAAGTGATTAACCTCAGAGAAAAAAAAAGCTTGGGTCCAAGACTTCTCTGGTAGGACTACAAAAAACAAAAGGTCGCTCAAATGATCGAGGGAAAACACAGAGGAAACTACCAGCCGAAAGGGGAAAAACTTAAGATTTGGTTAGCGAAAAGGAGAAAGACAGGGAAAAATTGCAGACCTAGGTAGAAACCACAAACCCACAAGACTCTAACAAGTTTGTGTGATAACATTTGGCTCCATAGGGGATGGCATGCTCCCTGCGAGCTACCAAGAATGCGCAACTCCAGTGCCTTAGCTTTGGGTTATGGTGTCTCTTATTGAAAACGAAAAACTAAAAATCAAAACAAAACAGGAGTGGTATTTATAGTGGTGGAACGCTGGTCATGGCCTAAACAAAATATTTCTTCAAAAAATGCCCATTTACAGGGCCACCAAAAAATTCAGATCCCTCCTAATTCCACAAACTATAAGTATTATTTGGGAATACCTCAGAGATTTTGAAGGGCCCAATCCACAAGGCCTCGAATTTACCATGCTTTCCCTTGTCTTGTTTGGGAGCATCCCATTTGAGTACTAGATCTCCCAGCTGGAAATCCTCCTTTCTTACTTTCGTGTCAAAGGTTTGCTTAATTTTTTGTTGGTGTTCATATTCTTTTTCTAGTATCTGCTCTCTAGTATGTTGCACTTCTACCATATGTTGTATTCTTTTGATCATATCATCGAGCTCCCTTTGGTAATCTTGGAAGAATTTTTCCACAGGCAAGGGAAGCTAAGAAGGAAAGATGGCCTCCATTCCATACACAAGATGAAAAGGAGAGACACCAAGAGAGCTCTTTGTTGTCACTCTATCATCCCATGGAGAAAATTTGATCTTTGAATCTCATGCTTTCTTGTTGTCCTCTAGCAGTCTTTTGATGATCTTTATAAGGCTCTTGTTAGAGGACTATGCCAATCCATTCCCTTGGGGGTAATAGAGCATAGAGTGAATCAATGCAATTCTGAACTTCTCACAAAACATGATCAATGGCTCGGCCTTGAAGGATGAAGTGTTTTCAGTCATGATTATGTTCAGATAGCTAAACCTTTCCATAATATCTTCAAGGAAACCAATGACTACCTTGTGAGAAGCACTCCTTGTGGGGATGGATTCTATCCATTTGGTAAAGTAATTAGTGGCAGTCAAGATCCACCTATGTTGTCCACTTGAACAAGGATGAATTTCCCCAATAAAATCTAGGCCCCACTGTTGAAAGGGTCCTGAAGCTACCACAGGATTCAATGGCAAGGACTTGAGCTACAGCTTTCCAGAGAATTTTTGACACTTAACACAAGCCCTGATTTTTTCACAAACATTGATGAATAGAGTAGACCAGAAATATCCATCCATGAGAATTTTATAGGTTGTAGTTCTCCAGAAGTGATTTCCCCCACATATGTTTTCATGAAAATCAAACATAATCCTTTGGGCTTCTGGTGGGTCTAGACATCTCAAAAGCACTCCCAGAGGGTCCTTCCAATACAATACCTAGTCAATAAGGCAATATCTAATTTATTTGAGCTTAAGAGATCGTGCCTTTATTTTCCCCATACCATCAGGGGGCCTTAACTCCTGCAAAAATATTATGATTTCTTTGTACCAGACACATTCTGCCAATGGAGGGCTGATTTGTGGGTCTGTATGAGACAACTAATCTTATTGATTTTCTGAGCAAGTGTTGACTAAGTGTTGACGGAAAATCTCCCTACGGACAGGTAGATCTCCTCAAAGAGCTAGACTCTTAACTCTAAGACATAAAGTTCTTATCATGGTCACTGACTTCCTTTTAGATCTAGGTGGACTAGTGTGTGAGAAGGAAGGAGAAAAGAAGTACCTTTTACCAGTGTTTTTCCCTCCACGCTCCGAGTTGAGCTTCAATATTTCGCTCTTCGATAAGCCCTGTAGACAAACAAAGTACGACCACTTCCTACTCTATCAAGATTAGTCCGAAATAGGTCTATCTACTAAAGAGACTAATTCATGTGAGATTAAACACAAATTAGAAAGAAATAGGCCAAGCAAATTATATTAATGAGGACAAAAAATTGCTTACAGCCATGGATGACTTGCAGTAGTTCTGTCAAGTCCTCCTTGTCTACCCCTTTCTCTAAAGATACACGATATGAATGACAATAGCTTCATTGATTTCTCCCTATGAGATCATAGGTCTCTTGCTTCCAAATTATCTCTATTCCAGCACCACTTATAAGATCATAAGTTTGGTGTGATTCTCCTTTTCCAGTCCTCTTTCACCATTAGAAAGCTTGCTTATATAGCCTTGGAGAGGCTTTAACCACTTGAGATATCCTTGGGGGAGTTGAGGATTTTCCTCCTTCAGTTGAGGATTTTCCCTAAGATCATGGCTTGACTAGGTATTCAAATCCAACTGCCTTCCAAGAATGAAAGGATCCTTCCCCCATTCATCTCAACAACTTAACTACTGCCCAGAATAGGTAGCACTCCCTCAAAAGGGCCATCAGAGCACTATAGCGCTCCCTAGTAAGATTTAGGGGGGCACCAACACTTTCAAAATCCATAGTGCCCCCTCAAAAGGGCCAGAGGAGCTTTATAACGCTCCCAGACAGTGTAAGGGGGAGCGCTCTCCTCCAAAGCTCAGTTTTTTGGGTGTTTTTAGATGGAAAAAGGTTTGCAAGCCTGCTGACTCATTTCTCCTCTTCCAAATCAAATGTTTGAGGTGTTTCAAGTGTCCTTATCATGTCGTTATAGGTACGACATAGGCATCATGACAATATGCTTCCCTGACACTTGCGACACTCATGAGCAAAATGCGACACTTGCGACACTATCGAAGTGAGTAATTTTGATGTGTAATAGATTGCCCCCCAAAGTATGAAGTTAGAAGACATGAACTGATAACTGAAATGCTTTGTAGACTTTCAAGCAAGGGTATAGACGTGGAGAACCTAACAGAAGCTGCACACAAACATCCAACAAATATTATGACATGTTTCAAACCCAAGGCAGGCATACCTATGCTCGGGTGATCAAGACTTGCAAGATATGGCCGCCATAAAATACACTGTGGATCCATAATTGTATTTATAAAAAGGTATAGCCACCGAGGATACACTGTGGATCTATACTTTGATGACCTGAACTGATCATAGCCACGACGAATACACAGTGGATCTATGAGATGACAAGACATAGCCACAACCAATACAAAGTGGATCTATGTAACAGTATATGTGTCATTGTTCAAAAGAAACTCCTTCGCAACCTGGGCAAAGCACATATCAAAGTGATCACTCAACCCAAGGTCTTCTTACCGATATTGATGTAGTACGAATCTAACCATGTGAATAGATGTCCTGATGTCGAACATGGTAGAAACCACTTGATTACCGATCAATGATGTAAACCGTTAACAAGCGCGAGGGAGATCACCATTAATGTCAATGATTCCCAAGGTACCCTAGTACATTCCAACGAATGTGAATGGATGAGCTGGAGTCAAACATCCGTGGAATCATCCGATCAGAGGTTAGTGATGTAAACCCACTATCGAACGTGAGGAGGCCTACCATTGAGGCATGCAGGTCCCAAAGTACTAACTAGTTTCTAAGTCTAATTCATGGATAATGTGTTGAAGTCGACAGGAATAGGCTCGTCGAAGGAGGGCCTTGATGTATCCCCCATCAATGACATGAAACAGACATAGAGATGTAATTGGTAGATCAAATGAACATGGACTGACACGGGTTTTGAGACAAGATATTTGTGATGGATGACTCTAGAGGCGGATACTTCCCTTGAACATTGAGGCACAACAGTAGAAACATGACATGGACCAAAACTTGATGATGCAGTGGATGCTGTGACTTACTTCAGGTGACCCAAAGGAGTGAAAAAAACTCAAAGGATTGGCTCAGTACAGAGTTTCGGTGGATTATAATGCATGCAAATGATAAAGTGTCATGTTCAAGGGTGACTCTAAGAATTACTTGGTAATGTTCTCAAGAGACTGCTTGGCTTTCTTCTTTCAAATTTTCCCCCATCCAGATAAATGAGTACCTCTTTCTAATTTAATGAGCTCGAGGAGGATAACACATGCTTGATAAAACTCACCTTCGGTAAGTTCCTCTTCCTTTGTTTAACGAACTAGAAGAAGTAAGCGTTCGGTCCCGTATGGGCCTGTTGATGTTTGTTTTAGTGAGTCCAAAGACAGAAAACTTGAAGGTTTTTCATGATTATAGAGTTTGGAAAAACACTTAAAAGAGAACTCTCTCAGTTTTGTTTTCGTAAAGTAGTCTAACGAGACCGAAAAAGAGATAAACTATCACTCAACAGATGTTTTCTTCAAATACTTTAACGAGCGTGAAGAGAACAAGGTCGCTCGGTAATATTTTCATCTTTAGAGAGTCTAAAAAGAACTTAAATATGACTCTAGGGAGTTCCTTTTTCATGTATCCATACAGGTCCGAAAAAGAGATAAAAGTCTACCCGGATGCATTCTCATGTATTTACAAGCACGAGAAAGAACAAAGACTAAGCTCAATACTCTGACCCCAGCTTGAAAGCTAGTGACTTGACTCCATAATGATCATCAAAGGCTGGAGACATTCCCCCCAAGCTTCAATTCATTCACCAACTTTGAGGTTGTCACCAGTTTCTATGCTAGATGGAGAAAAAGGATACAGGTGGATGAAATGAAGGTTCAAAAGCGAGACCTAATGAAAGACTCGACTCGACATCTACGAGATCTGGTGAAAGACTCAACTTGAAGGGAGAGGTGATTGTTTCATTTTTTAACAAGATTTCCACAGAGAAGAGAAACTATGCTCGTGGATGCATCTTGATCATGGATTCCAAGAGGATAACGCTCTGGAAGGATACCATGTCAAGGGACAAAACTCGGTCATGGCTTCCAAGAGATCTTCGTTGGATGGAAGATAATCACTAGATAAGGAACACATATCGAGGGTTGCAATAGGAGTAAGGAGATCAGGCTCCAATAACCCTACCAAAGAGATCACCATGTCAACTACCAGATCCAAATCATCGGAAGTTGAGGTCATGGGAGACAATGCCACATAATTGACATGCGACGGGGGCAATACTGTCTGCATATAAGAACCACTTAGGGAGGTAACCCGTTCAGGGCCGATGAATGAAATTTGATCAATAGTCACAATCCTTCCATTGTGAGGAAAATATATCACATGGAAAAGAGTGGATACAATAGATTTCATGGCATAGACATAATCCCACCCAAGGAGTAAAGCGAAATCCAATGGGTCTAAGACTACCATGGCATTGATAAAGACAGTTTTCCCTCCCAAAGTTACAGGAAACTGAGGAAGGATCCCTAAAGGTTGACTAGTTCTTCTGTTAAAAGCTAACAGATTCTGTGTAACTGGTGCAAGCTGCGAACAACCCAAAGCATACCAAGCAACAGAAGACAAAATACTAATGGATGCACCTTCATGTATCAGTGTTTGAGGAACATCCCGACCATGAACCTGTACTGTAATCTGGAAAGGAATGTGAGAGGGAAGACGAGGTCTAGTTAGCACACCCCAATCAAAAAGGATGGCCTCATTACTTGGAGGGGGTTTCACAGGAGAAGGAGGAATACCCCCCGGTACTGTAGAGTCTGTATTAATGAGAAAAACATGGGCAGTATCAGGTTTACTCTCTAGAAGGAGAGTAGGATTGATCGATGATTGGATCGGATCAACCAATGGTGGACTTGGATAGACCACTTTGGCACTCTTCAAAGGAAGAGTGGGACTGACCGAAGAAGGGACTGGATCAGTCACTTTGACATTCTTCAATGGAGGAATGGGATCGACCGATGGAGAAAATGGCTCGACCACTTTGGCACTCTTCAGAGGAAGAGTGGGACTGACCGAGGAAGGGACTGTATCAGTCACTTTGACATTCTTCAATGGAGGAATGGGATTGACCGATGGAGAAACTGGATCGACCACTTGAGTTTCATTCTCCAAGGGAAGAATGGGGTCGACGGGTAGAAAAGGATCAACCACTTTGGTGTCACTCTTTTGATGAAGAGCGGGGTTGATCAATTACGGAACTAGATCATCTACTTGGGTTTTTGGTTTGATCGAGGAGGAAACTAGATTGACCACTTGATCAACTGGACTGACCGGGGATGGAACTAGATTAACCAGTCCATCAACCAATGATGGGTCAGAGGAAATCTTACGATAACCTTTTGGAAGTTGATTTTTTTCCAAAAGAGAAGAAGACTCGTCCATGCGAGGACAAAGGTGAGAGTAATGATTATCTTTGCATAACATGCAAGGGAAATTGATAGTTTGCTTCTTCTTACTGACCTGAACATCACTAATTGACGGGGTATCATCGACATGACCGACATAGGCTGATGACGTGGAGGACCACATTTCTAAGACCTGGATAAGACCGGGGAATCCCTCAGAAAGTGATCACCCTTACAAAGACTACAAGGAATTTGGGTTTTGGATTCTTCATTTTAATCTTGTTGACTTCATCAACACTCCCAGTACTATTAATAGTAACTAGTTTCTTAGAGCCAACATTTGATGTTGTTGGGGTCTTTTGTCGTTTTTAGGTTCTTCTTCTTCTTCTCTTTCCGTTTCTTCTTCTTCTGATCAACCTGGCTACTTTCTTTAGATATTTCATGAGGCAAAGAAGGAGAAATGGAAGGAGACTTGATGGAAGAAGAAGGTGAAAACTCGACATGAGGTTGATGTGTGGGTGGTGTATTGAAATCCAAAGTATTAGGTGCAAATGAAACAATGGGAGGATTCGAGATTACCGGAGTGGGGAACAACCAAACTGGTAATCCAATAGTGAGTCCTGGAAGACACAGTGTGGCAACATATGGAGGACCAAAGTTTCCAAATGAAGGAAAGGTATAAGGTTCCCTAGGAGAAGGGGTTCCTCCATTGGTACTCCCAGGATTCGATGCCATTAACACTGACTCAACCTAAGGTCCACTAAGTAAAACAAACAACACACACTACGAATCTGAGAAGCAATCAATCAAACAAACCTTCCTACGATGAAACCACTAGTTGGTGATGAAATCCAACATCGCGAGATCAAAATAGGAAGGGGAGGGGATAGAGGGGGTGGATCAGTTATGTTGGTGACCTACTTAATGAACTTATGCCTTGGTGCAAGCTTCCACGCAGTAATTGTGGATTTACCCTCCAAGGAGCCTGAATGAGTTTGACCAACGTCTGTTCCAGGTACAGTGAGTAGGGATGATTTTAAGGATGGAAATTTATTTCAAAATGTAGAAACCTTGGCGAATCTTACTAATCCTTCATATGCCAACTATAAATGATTGGCGATATTTTTGTAAAAATATTCAAATTTCTAAGGATTTTATATATATTTTATAAAATTTTGGCGAATTTTAAGGTAAAATAATTTTATCCTATAGAATTTGGGCGAATGATTTTCAAAATAGCGAATCTCATTTTTGGAAAAACCATGGAAAATTAGCCCATGAGTGAAATTTAGCCCCTAAAATCATCCCTGACAGTGAGACTTCCCTTCACCGTCACCTTGTGTGAGACCCTAAATATTGTGGCTACTAATGTCACCGACTCGTAGTCAGCCCCTAGGCGGGTACAGTCGACAGTCCAATCGGAATGTATGGGTAGGATAACAAGTCTGAAATCAGCTTGAAAGGCTCCCACACATAATCATGGGTATACCTTCCAGTGACCCCCAATATACAATCCGACCACTACAAACAGTTGGGCCACGGAGGGATAATCTTCGTAACTCACCCGAATGCAACCTCGTGCGTAACCCCTATGTGAGAGGGGAATCCCAGGCAAACTAATATGACAATTGGATTTGACTCTCCCTACCACAATATACTAAGTTTGTTTGATAGCTTTGGAAAGTTATCCTTTCAACCTATTACAAAGCCCTACACCTTAAACTAATGTGGGTTTGCTAACAAAGATGTAAAAATTCTAATAAATTTTAGTTAAGCGTTGATTTTAATGGTTGTTGTTTACTCAGAGGGTGTACGAAATTGAAACTGATGGAATGATGACTCAATTCCCAAAAATATGCATGAAATATGATAAGCAATCGTTTATTTTCAATGAATACATATTTAAGGGATAGAGGAAGAGTCGTTTTCACTATCAAACACTTGATAAGGAATGCCCTCAATCAATTTTGTTCTCAATCAAATCCAATATGATGCTACAACATTTTAGAAATGCAAACTAATCATTAATATGTACTTTTGTTGTTTGTATGTGAATGATGATCAATTCAATGAAAAACTTTGTCCTACCAACTGCCCTTTCAGATCAAGGAGATTTAGACAAGAAAACGCAGATTTCGCACAAACAACACACCCTTTTTCAATCAAACAAGAGAAAGAAAATAAAAAACACAAAAGGAAGGAGAAAGAGATTTGATCATATGAACTCAAAGAACCAAATGAGAAGAGTTACAAACTTCAAATGTCCTTCACTAGAGTTCTCGCTCAGTCGGATAGGAGAGAAGAAAGCAGGGGATCGATTTCAAGCTCTCAATAGCAAAAAACTCAAAAATAAGGGAAAAGGGCATAAAATCTTAACAATAAGGTGTTTACTTCTCAAGTGGAAGCATGTCAAAGGTCAAAGGAAGCATCATTGAATCACAAAGCATCTCAGCAAGTGAAGAAACATGGTCTGGACCTCCAAAAAATGGAAATTTTGAAGAGATTTTGGGCAAAGGAGGGTTGGCGCTCTGGTATAAGGGCCACCAGAGAATTATAAATCTCTGTCCAACACTTCCAAGGAGTTTTGGTTCTATACTAACATGGGTAGGGGGGCGTCAGGCTCAAAAAACTCACAAAAAAGTCCAAAAAACCCAAAATTTCAATGGAATTTTTGCAATCAAGTTGAGTGTGATGGAGTGAAGAGTCAATCAGCCAATGTAATTAGATATTAAGGGGTGAACAAGGCCAGAAAAAAAACAAAGGGAAATACAAGGTCTTATGAGGAAAAATCAAAGCCAAAAGTTTCGATTCGATTCTCCCCAGTGGAGTTGCCAATTTATGTTGAAGGAAAATCTCCCTGCGGATAGGTAGATCTCCTCAAAGAGCTAGACTCTTAACTCTAAGACAAAAAGTGATTATCATGGTCACTGACTTCCTTTTATATCTAGGTGGACTAGTGTGTGAGAAGGAAGGATAAAAGAAGTACCTTTTACCGGTGTTTGTCCCTGCACGCTCCAAGTTGAGCTCCAATCTTTCACTCTTAGATAAGCCCTGTAGACAAACAAAGTACGACCACTTCCTACTCTATCAAGATTAGTCCGAAATAGGTCTATCTACTAAAGAGACTAATTCATGTGAGATTAAACACAAATTAGAAAGAAACAGGCCAAGCAAATTATATTAATGAGGACAAAACATTGCTTATAGCCATGGATGACTTGCAGCAGTTCTGCCAAGTCCTCCTTGTCTACCCCTTGCTCTAAATATCCACAATATGAATGACAATAGCTTCACTGATTGCTCCCTATGAGATCATAGTTCTCTTGCTTCCAAATTATCTCTGTTTTAGCACCACTTATAAGATCATAAGTTTGGTGTGATTCTCCTTTTCCAGTACTCTTTCACCATTAGAAAGCTTGCTTATATAGCCTTGGAGAGGCTTTAACCACTTGAGATATCCTTGGGGGAGTTGAGGATTTTCCTCCTTCAGTTGAGGATCTGCCCTAATATCATGGTTGGACTAGGGATTCAAATCCAACTGCCTTCCAAGAATGAAAGGATACTTCCCCCATTCATCTCAACAACTTAACTACTGCCTAGAATAGGTAGCGCTCCCTCAAAAGGGCCATCAGAGCACTGTAGCGCTCCCTAGTAGGCTTTAGGGGGGTGCCAGCGCTTTCAAAATCCATAGATCCCCATCAAAAGGGCCAGAGGAGATTTATAACACTTCCAGACAGTGTAAGGTGGAGCGTCAGTGCTCCCAGAAGAGGTATAGGGGAGCGCTCTCCTCCAAAGCTCAGTTTTTTGGATGTTTTCAAATGGAAAAAGATTTGCAAGCCTGCTGACTCATTTCTCCTCTTCCAAATCAAATGTTTGAGGTGTTTCAAGTGTCTTTCTCATGTCATTATAGGCACAACATAGGAATCATGACAGTATGCTTCCCTGACACTTGCGACACTCGTGAGCAAAATGCGACACTTGCAACACTTGTAATGACGACACATGTGACACTATCGAAGTAAGTAATTTTGACGTGTAACACTAATTTAACCCCCAAAGCTTCGCGATTAGATTTATCCAATATATTAGCTAAACCTTAGCCTTTAACTAGTTTGGTGGGCTTTATTTCCAGATCAAATTCAAGGGTTTTAGCAATCCACTTGCTCCTTATTCTATTTATGCCAGGCTGAATGAGAATGTTCTTCATGGAATCTGAAGGAACATATGCAATGATCTTTGAATGCATAACACATAATTTGAAATATTTGATAGCCTTCACCAAAGCATAGGCCTGCTTCTCCATGATGTCATATTTTATCTTTGCACCCCTCAGTGCTCTGCTGAAAAAGGAAATAGGTTGCTCCAACCCTTCGGCATTCTTCTGCAATAAAACAATTGCTATTGTATCAAAAGAGGCAAAGGAAAAAAATAGAAAATCCTTGGAATAATTGGGACTGATTAGCACAGGTGCCTCAGTCAATGCCTTCTTGATTTGGTTGAAGGAATCTCTCGACTCAGTAGTCCATTTTACTTCATTTCCCTTCCTAAGCGTGGTTGTGATATGCTTTACTAATTCAACAAATTTTGAAACAAACCTTCTTAAGAAATTAATTTTTCCCAAGAAATACTGGACTTCCTTCTTAGTCCTAGGAAGTGACAATGTTTGAATAGCTTCTACACTGCTTGAATCAATCTGGACCCCCTCTGCTGATACTATTTTCCCCAACAGTTTTCCCTCCTGCATGGAAAATAGAGACTTTTTGAGATTTAAGGAGAGACCAAATTTTATGCATTTTAAGAAGACCTTTCTCAGATGATAACAATGCTCTTTATCAAATCTGGAAAAAACTGTAATGTCATCCAAGTAGATGACTACAAATTTATTCCTTTCTCCAATGAAGGTGATGTCCATAGCTCGTTGAAAGGTTTCTCCTGTGTTCATCAATCCAAAGGGCCTTTTGGCATACATGAATGTGCCCCAAGGAGTGGTGAAGGTCATCTTTTCTCTGTCTTCAAGCAGGAGAGAGATCTGATTGTATCCAGAAAAATCGTCAATCATGGAAATCATGGATGCACCTATCACCCTCTACAATATGTGTTCCATATTTGGAAAAGGGTAATTGTCCTCCTTAGAGCTTCTCTTCATGTTCCTGAAATCAACACAGAGTCTAATTTCTCCATTCTTCTTCCTTACAGGGACCAAGTTGGCCACCCAATCAGAATATCTCAAAGGGACAATGATTTGGGCATCCAACAACTTCTTTACTTCATTTTCCATAACATGCAGCAACATAGGATTTATTTGTCTTAATTTCTTCCTAAATGGTTTGGCCTCCTCTTTCAATGGGATCTTATGCTCAATGACACTTGTTTCGTATGTTCTGAGGTCTTCATAGGTCCAGGTAAAAACATCAGCGAATTCTATTAATAGCTGAGTGTACTCGGCCCTTTGCTCCCTTAACAAGCTGCTTGACAGCTTGACAAATTTAGGCTCCTTCTCTATACCAATATTGCACTCATCCACATCAGCATCCTCATTTTAAATCTTTCCCTTTACTGCCACATCATTTATGTCAAATAGTATTTCCAAAGGAACTAGTCCCTTTGGGATATGATTACTGGGCAACCGGACGATATGATGGTTAGCAATTTTGTTCAGAAAAATATCAGCATGAGTATTTATTTCAAAATGAGGATTTTGGTCAATGTGTAATGCAGAAAACTCATCAACAGTCTCTAGGAATATTTTGATTTCAATATCATGCTCAAACACTTTCCAATTCTTAACATTGTCAAGTATAGAGGGTCTGAATTTCACTTCTACATCATACCTGAGCTTAGGTGGCAAGGGGACTCTGAAATTACTTTCTAAGATAGCCAGAGAATCAGCCATGCCATTCTCTCCCCTTGGAATAAATGAAATTTTGAAAGCTAAGAAGAAACTATCAACAAGATCCCAAACTTCATTTCTATAACTTCTAAGCCGAGGGTGATTGGTTTGATAAATATTTATGATCTGATGCACAATTAACTCGACATCCCCAAAAACTGATATCTCTTTAATTCCCATCTCCTTGGAATCCCTCAAACCCAAAACAAGAGCTTTTTATTATGCCCCATTGTTGGTAGTTTCAAATTATAACTTGTAGGACAGAGATATGATCTCTTGAATAGGTGAAACAAGGACCACTCTAGCACCAGCACCTTCTCTAGAAGAGGCTCCATCAAAGAACATTTTCCATACAAAGGTAATCGGAGGGGAGTCTTCACAGAGAGTAAGGGACTTCATTCTAATTTCAAGAGGGGGTTTAGTGGCATCAATGAGCTGCAACAAGTTGGATCCTAAATCAGTACCAAGGGAAAAAATAGGATGGTTGGTGGGGTTAGATTCATCACTAACAATGTAGGCCAATTGAGCTTCTATGTATAGTCTTCTATTCTCCCCCCCAAACACAGGAATGGTATCATATGTGAGGTCCATCTGAAAGATTCCCCAAAGTCTTTTTATCCAAGATCTTGACAAAAGCATACCAAACTTGGGGGGAACATCAGCCACCACAATATCCATGACCACACTTTTCATAGGGAGCTGGAACAGAGATACGGCTAAGTCTTTGATAACCCCAAGGCACTTAACCTTCCTGGAGTCAAATGAATATAGATCATGATAAGTCTTTGTGATTTCTAATCCAAGTTCATCCATGATAGTTTTTTGCATGAGATTATGAGATGCCCCTGAGTCCATCAAACAATTATGCATCACCTTGTCATGTATGTTCAGATATGTATAGAAGGGAGGGGATGAATCATCTCTATATTCTATCAAGGGTCCCAAGATGACTGATGGATTTTCATCTTGAAGGTTCATTGAGTCTGTGGAGTGACATCATGGCTCAGACTGCAACAGCTTAGAGAGGGATTTTTTGAAATCTTCATGCTTGACTATCTCTGAAAGGGGTACAGGGATCCTAATATTTTGAATTTCGTGATCAAATCTAAAATAGCAGGGGGGGTCATAATTTATCTCACTTATGGAATAGGACATTTGACTACTGGTGAGGGGTTCTGTGTTTTATTCTCCTTGTTGTCATTCATTGCGTCTTTAGCAATATTCTCTGCTCTGGAAGGCTGATCGGAGATGTCAGATTTCCTTTCTTTCTTCTTATACCTAAGGTTATATTTATTGGGACTACTATTCATCTTCTCCCCTTTACTCAGCTCATTTATTTGGATATCCATGAGGGACTCCTCATATGCAGATTGGGTCAGATGGGGAAATGGGGAGGTGTCTCCAAGATAATGGATTTCAGGATCAATCTCTTCTTCCTCTCCTTCTTCATCAGCAATGAGGTTATTTTGGAGGGGGATTTGGATTTTCTGATCATCCCTATATTTGTTTCAAGGTTCTCTTGGGAGTATATGAGGGGAAATATTAGGTCTTTTGAAATTTCCTCTATTATCAGCATTCTGGGCACTCTTATAACTCTGTTTCCCATCAAATTTCATCTTCTTCATTTATGTATAAAGATATTTCACCATCTTGGTCAATTCATCTACTTGAGGGTGGGAGGCAGGAGAACTAGAGGTTGAGGCTTGATATCTCCCCCTTTCTCTATCTTTGTCAGCTTTATTCCTAAGTTTGTCAACTTCCAACACATTGGAATCTACTTCTAGGGTTACATCTTGCATATGAGCCAAGGAGGTAGCTCTTCTCTCTCTTAACAGGAGGTTAAAATTAGGGTCAAAAGCACTAGCATAAGTAATTTTGGCAAAGGCTACAGTAGACTTTATCTCAGTAGGGATCTTATTGTATATTTTTTTGAATCTCTTGGAGAAGTCGGAGACAGATTCCCCCTCTTTTCTCTTTAGGGACCCGAATTCTGTGATATAATACATAAAGTCCTTTTTATCCCCCCATTGTCTCAAGAAAACATCATCTAAAGCGTCAATCCCAAAAATGGATCCAGGGGTCAATCCCCTAAACCATTTCCTAACCTCACCATCAAGGCTCTGGACAAGGACTCTCATCCACACATCCTCATTTTCAATATTTATATTGTCTTCACAATTGTAGAAGGTAGCAAGGTGTTCTTTAGCAGTTATGTCTTCTTCTCCTGTGAATTTGGGCATGTATTTTAGGTAATCTCTAGTGGGGAGAGAATTAATGGGCTGAGGTAAGACTAGAGGGGCATACCTTGCAACCACTATGGAATTCATTTTATTCCTTGGGAGATTGGCACCTGCCATAGTGATGATAGCTAGAGGGGAACCAGGAGGAGATGGAGTTCAGACTGGAGAGAGTGGAACTGTTCTTCTGGGAGAAAAGGGGACCAACTGATTGTTGGGGGAAAAGGTCACAGGGATCGAGGGAGCAAAGGTTTGGACTTCTGTAAATACAATGATTCTAACAGGGGGAGGAGTGGTGAAACTCGAAGTGGGAAAATATTATAAGGTAATGGGTTTAAACTATGGTACAACTTCAGGGGAGATAGGAGTGACAAGGCTTTCTCCCTCCAATCCCATACCAAGAGGGGAGAAATCAGTAGGAACACTCCCAAACTTTAAACTTTGGGAAACTCCAACAGATGGTATCACGGGAGAATGAGAAACAACTATTGGAGTTTCTATAGAAGGATGGTGAAAATCATCATAAATACATGGTTCGGCAGCTGAAGTACCTTCCTGGAGGATCTTTCATCTTCTGATAATTTTCTCTGGGTCAGCTTCAGGTGTTGTTAGAGGCATCTATGGAGTATACCTCATGTGTCTGCCTCTGGAAGCCACAGCTGAAACAGTGGAGTCACCAGGTGCACAATTGAAATCTTCAATGTACTGAGTTCTAATGCACTTTCATAAATAGTAAGCTTTGTCGTTCAATCCCAAGGAAAATCTTCAATTCATCTCTGGCAACGACGCCAGAAATGTTAGCACTAGAAGTCACCTTTGGATTACAGTAGAGGTAATCCTAGTACCCATCAGTTTTTATGTCACAATGAATGAATTTAAAGGGGGTCTAATGATGCAAACTTGGGATGATATCGCTTTAACTCAGAAAACCGGGCTGGTATGCACAGGCAGATGAGGTCTTGATCTAACTTTAGCTAGTAAGTTGAAGCAAGGGTGAGCAGGAGGAAGAACTTGAGGTCATAAATATTTGCTCGATCTTAGATATCGGGACTTTTCCCTAGCATTAAACTTTGGGAAAATTTCAGATTTTGAATACCCGTGAACCGTCGATCTGAACTCCTCTTGGAATCCCATTTTCTGAAAATTGATTTTACCCGCTTGCTTGATTTTAGTCCATATCAGACCGCTCTAAGTGTTGTGCTTTTTGCTTATGGTTGCAGCCTATGTGAATAAATACTTGGACAACTGGATGAGGGCTCGAGAAAGCAAAAGGATCAGTGACAAAGGTAGAAATGGAAGTGATTAACCTTAGAGAAAACAAAAATCTTGGGGCCAAGCTTCTGAGTTAGGATTACACAAAACAAAAGGTTTCTCAAACGATCGAGGGAAAACATAGAGAAAACTACCAACCGAAAGGGGAAAAGCTTAATATTTTGTCGGCGAAAAGGAGAAAGACAAGGAAAAATTACAAACACAGGTAGAAACCACAAACCCACAAGACTCTGACATGTTTGTGTGATAACAGAGGCTATCTAGTCTGATCATAGTATCTCCTTCCTTGCTTGTTGATAGGTTTCGTTTTCCTTCTATGGATTGAATGTTGGCATGGGCTCATCTAATTTCCTTATCCATTGTTCCACTCCTTTCACTTTTTTCGTAGCATCTGGTTCGGTTCTCGTTCCACCATGCATAATAGTTGTTATTATTGATTGATTGTCCCGTTCTTCCACAACTATCATCTACAGGTTATGGTTATGATTCTGGTGTTGGTTTTGATTCCCTCTTTCCTGCCACTTCGCTATTAATTGAGGATAGTATTTTGTCACATGATCCAAGGATCTGCAATACATGTATGTCGTGCAAGGATTTGGTAAATCTCTTGCTAAATGTCTTGTCATTCAATCCCAGGGAAAATATTCAATTCATCTCCGGCAGCGGTGCCAGAAATGTTAGCACTAGAAGTCACCTTTGGATTGCGGTAGAGGTAATCCCAGTACCCATCAGTTTTTATGTCACAATGAATGAATTTAAAGGGGGTCTAATGGATGCAAACTTGGGATGATATCACTTTAACTCAAAAAACTGGGTTGGTATGCACAGGCAGATGAGGTCTTGATCTAACTTTAGATAGTAAGTTGAAGTAAGGGTGAGCAGGAGGAAGAACTTGAGGAGAAAAAGTAAAGGTCTTCTATGGACATCTTGTCTGCCAGCAACCTAAGGAGGAAAATCTTCGAATACAATATCCTCTTGGATAAAAAACTCTAGGAAGCTAAAACCTATATAACAATACTACAATCAAACATACATCACAATATAGTTACAACAACTCGATTGGATCCTCCATGCCCGAGTATTCAGTATCAGAAGCAATAGAGATGAAAAGAAAGTTAACTACCATTAAAAAAGAAGTCTCAAATGGAAACACATAACCATACAACTAGAGGCTTCATTAAAAATTTACAATCAGGAGATTAGCTGAACCATCAACCTTAACAAAATATCAAAACTAATTATTTATACTTAGAATCAACTTTCCACTACCAGGAATGTGACCTGGCCACTACAATCAAAGCCTTGCATATGCGCTTTCTCTGTCAAACTATGTAGGCACTCTTCCATCAGACGCAAGCTCAGATCAGCATGGGCTTTGTAGGAAAATTTTCCCTTGGGAGTACCACAAGCTAATGGCTCAGCCCCCTTGGCCAGACCTTCCATTTATGGAGTGAAATGAGGTTTCAACCACCTCCCCTATTTTCATTAACTACTTTCATTGGGATAAGGATGAGGCCTGACACCCCTGAATGTCCCAATCGATGCTCACGACTTTTGCGAGTCAATATGGGTGCCTTGAAGCCACTCAACTCTTCTTTTGTGACCAACATGGGCGCTTTTGGACTTTGGCACATCCCTTTCCATCGCTCCATGCAACCTCGGGATATGACCATGGGACCAACTCTTGGGCTCTTCATGATTTCTCATTTCCTGAACTTGCATCGTGCTCCATGCAAAAACCCTCGAGTCATGAAACCGCGACTTCTCAGATCAGGTGCCATGCGCCCTTTGAATCGGACGACCCAGATAAATATCAACATTTTGTAATTTCGGGACTTATGAAATTTGCACATTCCTCACTTGAGGTTTCCCGAAATGACTTTCTCTGCAATTCGGGTCTGGTGCCACGGGTCCTACTGGATTGAATGGCTCTTGCTAATTTTAGGTTTTGGGAGTTCGGATATTTAACGAACAACTTTAACAAATGGCTCTTGTTGATTATTATTCATTGTTGATCTCTCATAATGAGATCTATGAACCAGATTAAATATTTGCTCGATCTTAGATCTCAGGACTTTGCCCCGGCATTAAAATTCGGGAAAATTTTATATTCTAAATACCCATGAACTGTCGATCTGAACTCCACTTGGAATCCCAGTTGCTGAAAATTGATTTTTCCTGATCGCTTGATTTTAGTCCATATCAGACCGCTCAAAGTGTTGTGCTTTGTGCTTATGGTTGTGGCCTATGTAAATAAATACTTGGACAACTGGATGAGGGCTCAAGAAAGCAAAAGGATCAGTGACAAAGGTAGAAAGGGAAGTGATTAACCTTAGAGAAAACAAAAATCTTGGGGCCGAGACTTCTAAGGTAGGATTACACAAAACAAAAGGTCGCTCAAACGATCGAGGGAAAACATAGAGCAAACTACCAGCCGAAAGGGGAAAAAATTAATATTTGGTCGGCGAAAAGGAGAAAGACAAGGGAAAATTACAGACCTAGGTAGAAACCACAAACCCACAAGACTCTGACAAGTTTGTGTGATAACAGAGGCTATCCAGTCTAATCATAGTATCTCCTTCCTTGCTTGTTGATAGGTTTCTTTTTCCTTCTACGGATTGAATGTTGGCATGGGCTCATCTAATTTCCTTATCCATTGTTCCACTCCTTTCACTTTTTTTGTAGCATCTGGTTCATTTCTCATTCCACCATGCATAATAGTTGTTATTATTGGTTGATCATCCCATTCTTCCACAACTATCATCTACAGGTTATGGTTATGATTCTGGTGTTGGTTTTGATTCCCTCTTTCCTGCCACTTCGCTATTAATTGAGGATAGTATTTTGCCGCATGATCCAAGGCTCTGCAATACGTTCATGTCATGCAAGGATTTGGTAAATCTCTTGCTAAATGTCTTGGTCGATTGCAGTTGTAGCAAATTATCGGTCCTCCTCCTCTTCAACCAAATCCTCCACGTCCTCGACCTCTATCGAAACCTCCACATCCACCCTGATTAAATACTCTAGGAGTGTTATAATGTTGAATTCCTCCTTCTACTGCGACATTTTCTTCCTGAATTTGTACGCATTTTGAAGTACGCTCTCTCATCAAGTCGAATGTGTGACAGTCTTTCTCATCATGTCCTACCAATTTGCAAAAATTACAGAATAAATTTCTTGGGGTGATCTGATATTTCTGCAGTAAGGTACAAGCAGTCAGATGATCCCCCATGTCTTACATATCTCACAGTAACCCACTCCTCCTGCTAATGGATTTGGCTCTCTTGTGGCCATATATTGCGTGAAGGTTGAGCAATATTCCTTTCTATGGCTTATTGTCTTACATGTTATACACCAAACATGTTTTCACTTTTCTGTTTCCTTCTTTATCTCTGATAATTGAATTATCAGTGCAACCAAATATGATTGTACCTGCACCATACCTATGTCATCTCCTACAAGGGATGCTTCCAACTTCATTATGATTTTCAAAGCTTTAGACTACGACGTGACCTTTTGTTGTGTTAATGGATAGCGAATGAGCAGCAATATGCCTACTATAAACCATTTTAAATGTTGTTCATCATGAATCTAAAAGTTTAACCTACCCATTACATCTTTAAATCTTTGGTTGTAATCCCACATTGTCTTGTTATTTCTTAATTTCCTTCAGTTATGTAATGTATCAGGATTTGTATTTTGGCTTCCTGAATTCCTTTAACAATGCTTTTCTGATCTCTGCCAAAGTTCTTGGTTGTCTGACTGGTGTAGTTTTCTGAAATTTCATATACCATATTTCACGGTCCATATTTCACGGTGTAGTTTTGTTGCCTTGTCCTAGACATTCTTCACGGTCCATATTGTGTCGCATACAAACAAATGTTGCTCGAGGTCCTCTGACCTTGTTCCCTGCAACTCAAGAATTCTCAACGTATGATCTATCCTTGCCATTGTACTAGGTGTTGTACTTATCATTGGTGATGTTGAATGATTTTGGTTTGTTTTGTTTTTCTCGCTATTCTCACTATTTCTCTTACTTCCTCCACTTATTACAATTGCTCTTGAACAAGTCTGAGTTCCTACTTCAATCCTTAATGGCGCACATAGGGTCATGGGTTTGACGTAGAATATGATCTAATATGGGCTCCCTTATTCTACTAGGAATTATTGAGGATCTATTTATTTCATTTTCCTTTCTCTATACTATGTGATTTGAAGTACTATGTGGGGGTCTCTTTCCTCGATTTCTCTATGTTGCTCTCATTTTCAAGCCACAATATCCTTCTTACTGTATATAAGGAATTTCCCATAGCAAAAATACTCTAATCTCTCTGCCTAAGTCAATATCCTCTCTCATCATCCGCAGTCCATCCGCTCCTTACTCATCCTCGCCACTCTCATACCATCCTTCAGTCATCCCCTAGTTCCCCTATGTGTGCAAAGGCGCTTAGCTATCAGACTCCATCCTCATGAAATTTGTATCGCATAGTAACATCTTTATCCAAGTAGATAGTTTTCTCAAGTACCTTTCACGCAAACCCTTGAATAAGTACCTCTCTGTGACACTATAAGACTAGGTACAATCCACTGCAAATTACATAATATAACTCCCTAGTATACTACTCAACCATAAAACTACTTACTGTATTGAGTTGTCTAATCACTTCAAAATTCTAGTTTCTCGAGGCTTCAGCTCTGTATCTCCCAACATTCTCCACTAGCCTTTCTAACCATTCAGTCAAAATAATCATCAATTCACCATAGAAAGTTTCATGCAGATCTGTGAAAACATTGTTGGAAATACTAAAACAAATGAGAGGGG
>ML789424.1:233263-253137 GCA_009831015.1 Picea engelmannii
GATTCGCGATGCGCTTCAGCCCTCCTGGCTATAACAGTGTCCATATGACCTGTCTCCGTGTGACCTCGGTCATATCATTCCATCAGAGTTTCGCCACTCACGATGTCATTGTACACATGCCTCTGGGAGTCCCGATCCCCGATTCCCCGATGACGGAGATCAACGGTCCAGATCTGGTTCTTATCCAATGGTTGTGATTACTTCGCGAAATCGCATTTCGCGATTTCGGAGTTTTTGATGCATTGTGTTCTTGACATATCATATCCTGATCCCCGAAACTCCGATGCCACCTGTCCTCTGTTGACGTCACTCATGGTTCGACACGTGTTAAACACTGCCACGTGTCACTCTGATTCACTAATTGTATGTGCCTGAAGTGTTAGATCTGCCTGACACCTGTCGTCACCTGGTTGTGCCACATGTCCCTTAGCTGATGTGGACTGCTATCGTAGATCAACGGTCTAGGTCACATGTTGATCTGACGGTTCAAATTCCGTCGGGATTTCGCATATCGCGAAATCGGGGATTTCATTGTGGAGTGAACTTTGCATTATGAAATCCCGATCCCTGAATTGCCGATGAGGCCTCCTGGCTGCCACGTGTCCATACAAATGAACGGTCCAGATCCCTGCTTGATTAACGGTTTCGATCAAATCGCGACATCGCATATCGCAATTTCGGGGTTTTCAGTGTTAAGTGTTCTTTGCACTTTGAACTCGCGATCCCCGATTCTCCGATGAATTTATCTCTCTCGCAACTTCTACAGATATGACGGTCCTGGTTCTTTCGGGAGATTTGGATGGGATCCAACGGTCACT
Organism: Picea engelmannii; assembly: GCA_009831015.1. Classification (NCBI taxonomy): domain Eukaryota; kingdom Viridiplantae; phylum Streptophyta; class Pinopsida; order Pinales; family Pinaceae; genus Picea; species Picea engelmannii. The sequence continues at coordinate 234,082 of ML789424.1, forward strand.
GACTCTTCTTCCTTTTTCCTCTGTAAGCTCTTGTTGTGCGCATTTTCTTCAAGGCTATTCCTCCTGAGCTTTTATCCTTCTTATCCTACTGTCTCTACTGTTGCCATTAATGACAACAATCATCACTGCATTCTATCCACTGAATTTGCCAACAAACATACCTTTGTAACCATTGTTCTTCGTTGAGCCAAGGGTTTATATTTTGTTATCTCACAAAGTCTCACTGCTTCCTCTCTATCCATTCTTCAATTTCTTCCATATTCAACTTCCAAAACATTCCCTTCAATTACAGATCCTAGGTCCCGACAATAGAACCATTTGTTGGCATGCAAGGGGCATACCCAGGGTTAATCATACAAATACCAACAAAACCTTTAGATATCGGCCCTTTTGGCATCACCTGCAGAAAAATTGAAGTCTCGCCTGAGGCATCTAGAGGGGTTGCATGAACGAAGGTTCTACAGTGGTGAAGAGAAGTGAGGCATCCTTCATGTCCTTTCTACCATTTACTCATGTGTGCAGTTCCCATAGTTTTACTAGTTACTTTATCAATTAAAATAGTTTATGTGTGACATTATAACATCATATGTGAGCCATACATTCATCATATATCACAAAACATCATAAATTGAAAACACACCATAACACATAGATTTACATGGTTCACCCAACTTGGGCTACGACCACAACAATTGACTTCTTATATTATTCATTGATAATTTTCTTACAACTGCACACTACACTATAAGATATGAAACACTAACATCATTTGAACCTGCCTAGCCATGATGTTGCAGTGCAAGTTCACTCCTTATTCATATCTTAGACTTCTTCCTTTTCTCAACTCCTTTACCCAAAAAGCACTAGAAACTTCTCATAGCTTGAACACCTTCTCTCTCTCCCAAAGAAACCTTTTACATATTTATACACAACAATAGGGCTAAGCCCATTACAAAAGTGGACAGAGTATCCCCCAAAACCCAACGGCTTATAACCAGTTTCCACCTTTTTCACGTTGCTTCACCACCCATCCTCCTATCGCTGTCTTTGACTCCTTGAAGTCTACTTCTGTCATGCGCTCTAGTCCATCTTCTAACTGCCTTTTACTCTTCGACTTCATTTTGGCGCAGATCCCAAAAATTATCCAAAATGCCTCTCCAACAATGTGAGATATGATAGGTTACAAACTCTAATCCAGTTGCATTTATTCAAAAAACCAGAGATGGATAGTGAGGAAATGATGAACATAGATAGCTCAATATAACAGTTCTAAGCATGAGTATTATGGCATCACAAAGAGTTAAACTTGATCTAAATCTGAGATGCACATTTTGATCAAAGCGGGTTAGATCCTTTAGTGTATGAAGATGAGCCACTAAATTAATCCCTCCATATGCCAATTATGAATATATTCCTTGAAAACAAGTCATCAATGATTGAATAAGATATATGTCAATAAAGCTCAAAGCAACCTAGATCCAAGATAAATCATGATAAAACCCTAAATTGCAAATAAAATAGAAAAAGGAAAATAAGGAAAATATTATTTTTTACTTTTGGGTGGTTGAAGACAATGATAGACCAGTTCCTTTGAAGGGCTATGGGGTCTCTACACTAGGTCTATTTGAATCCTAGGGTTTAATATAGAACAATGTTGATGACACCTGGAGGATTTCCCTTCAAAATCTGTTTAGGGTTAAAAGGTTCCCTTAAGAGCTGGATGGGAGAATTGGTCCATGAAGAAGCCTCTCCAAGTACTAGCAAGGTAATCTTAAAGGTCTACTAAAGAAAAAGGACAAATCCCTAGGATGTCTTACCTTAGTGCAATGAACAAATATTCAATGGTCAAATGGGGAAGGCAAGAATATCATACCTTGAGAACCCTTCCAAGTGGAGTGTTTCATCCTTATTTGGCCTTGTAGTAGCCTTTGTCTTCCAAAAAATCTGAAAAGTTTGTATATAAACCCTTGAAAATAACTATCATTTACTTAGAAAAAGAATATATGCGAAAAAACTCTTCAATCAAGTTTTCTCATTAATCTCCAACAATTTGAAATGAGAGCGGACTCCTCCTTTTATAGGTGAGGAGCCTCCTCAATACAATACAATACAATGATATAGATCATTACCATGAGCTCAAAACTATTATCCTTTTCAAAACCATGGAAAACACAACAAATTATGCAACAAATCCATCAAAATCCTCAAATACCAAAGAACCCATCTCAAAATGGTCCAAAATACAACAAGAAAGACACACATGTGTGCTAGAGAGAGATTAAAGAGGTGTGCCCCTAAAATATAGTACCAGCATGCCATTAAGGAGAATCAAACATGGTCCAAATACCTCCAACATCCTCCAACTAACTCCCTCAAACCAAGGAATGGTCCAAGTGTGGAATAACAAACTCAAAAAGATGACTTCACCTCCCACATTTGTGAGTTGTCCAAGTCAAAAATTGAAGAATGGCTAGGGAGGAAGCCATTAGATGATAAAACTTGGTGACATATCTTAACAAAACATAACAAATAAGGTTTAGTTTTAATATTTTCCTAAGTTTTACCAAGGATTAAAAACATTAACCCTTATATATGCACCAAGTCCTAGGACAACCAATATTTTCCAAGTACCTAGGTGAAATATGGGTAAAATATGAATAATGTTGATGAAATATAAGGGAAATAACTTCATGTGATGACCCTCATATTCTTATACATGAAGAGGTATTTTTTATTTCTTTATCTATCTTTTACAAGATAGGATTTATATGCAATAGCCTTCAAGAGAGAGCTTAGAATTGAGTTGCCTTTCCTCAGCTTTGTTTCTTACTGCCCCTTTATGCCTTTTACTTTAAGTTTTCAATTTATCACGTAAGTCTCTTTTTATTTAGATATTCATAGACAAGCTAGGGACTAGGGGCATTGGCCTCATAGAGAGGTGGCATTTCTCAAGATTGTGTTTCTAGCTTTTGATTTTATCTCTTCACCTATATCCTTTTTTTCTTAATCAAGAATTATTCTTTAGAAATTTTCTTTTAACCTTTGAGAAATCATACATGATCAAGGAAGATTATTTTTATATGTATGGAATGAATGATACAAGGAAGGTGGAAAATGTCTAGCATGGTTAGGATGTGGACAACATTATCTAGATTAAGTACCGAGTAGTACAAATTGACCCGAGAAATGAAACACTTCTAAAAGAAAACATGTTCCTCGGGGTATGATGAGGAAAAAAATAAAACTATCATATAGTACCATCAACATAAATCATACTAAAACCATATTGTACCATCCATAGTGCATATGTCATCTAAGGAATGAGGGAGGAGGATGATCTATACCATGGTTGAGCTAGCATGATCATCAAGAGAAACTTTGTTTAATTTTGGAGAAGATGAGCATGACATCTCATGTAAGTAGCAACTTGACACCCTTGTGAGGGCACCTCTAAAAAATTTCACCCCTGAGGGGGTAACAGGTCATAATCATTTGAATAAATTAAGCACCGTTGAGCAAGACGATTTTGAGGGAGCATGCCCCTTTGATCAAAATTTGCAACAATTAGTAGAAATGGAAGAGTCCAAGTTGTATAAGAGATGATGATAATTATGTTAAAGGAAAATGAGTTAAGGAGGATGGAAAATTTGAGAGGGATTTGAAGAATTTCCTATAGTCGCATATCCCAAAGGTGAGGGTTACAAAGAGGAGGAAGTAGAAAAATGAATGGAGAAAGCATAATGATGAGTGGACTAGAGATTGGAGAAGAAGAAAGAAGAAAATAAAAAATCCATCAGTTGTTTATTCGTAAACAAACTTTTGAGAAATATTCTCAAAAAATTTTAACCATGGGAGTTTTATGCAGGAGCATCCTTGTGGTTTTAGCAATCTTGCATACCCAAAAAAATTATTCTTTTTTGTCTTTCGAGACTTTCAGTGCATAAACAATGGACCAGTATTTTTCCCAACACACTCAAATTTATTGGAATAAGGAGACAAATTTTGGATGTATTATATAGGAGACATTATTGTACATTCACACTAAATTTTAGAATAATATATTGAGATTAGACCCCATGCCCAAGCCTAGAACTAATGCGTAGTAAATTCTAGATTTTATTTAAGTGTTGATAGAGTCCTAGTATTTTATGAGAGCACTCTATTAATTTAAATTTAAGGTATAAAATTTGGATATGTTGTAGAGAACACATTACTCTATATTCTCACCAAATTTAATCAAAATTTACCAAGTCTAAGTACCATGCTCAATCCATTCCCATTTTATACATTGTACATAGAATTTTCCAAAAATAGAGTTTCAATGTTTTGACTTGTGCACAACCAATACTTGGAATCAAAGTTTGAATTTTTTTAAGGATGTAAAGAACATATTTATATACATTACCTCCTAATTTCATTAAAAATATTAAGTTTAAGGTGCATTCCCAAGTCAAACACATAGCACAATGGAAAAAACCCATAATGTCTTCCACATGCCTATTTTTTCAATTTGACTTTGAATATTCAAATTTCAACAATTTGGTTGTTTTGGGGATCTAAAGAGTCAACTATTACCCATTTATTCATTTTTAAAATGTTTGAGTTACCCAAAATGAAAATTCCTTGGAACTAAACAGTTATGACCTCAAGGATAAATATGATATTTGTAAATGAATAAAGGGCCTTTAGCTCTCTATTGGTTGGCTTTGTGTAATGTTGGTTTCTATGTGTTCCAAAAGTTTTTGCATTGTCTCTATAAATGTAATAAGGCATTGGTATCCCCATTTTTTAGGATAACTAAAGATATTATGTCTCAAGGGCCTTAGGTTGCAGATATGGAGTGCCAAGAGACTACATGACAAACATTATTCATTTGCACAGATGGAGATTCTTCTCACCACCACAGAGCTTGTTGGTTCTCTGTTACTTACTCTTCTTTCCTAACTATCTGATTTATTGACCCAGGGTTCATGTCTTTTGGGTTTCCAACAAAACCTATAAAACTATTGGCCCTCCTGGTAAACCAGAAGGAAACACAGTACACAGAATGCACTACGCATTCTCACCCAAGACAACTTTAAATGGGTGGTTGTAAGACTAAGGTGTTTACAGCCTAGGTTTGAGTATGAGATATGAGTTTATTATTCAAATCCATGCACTACGAATTGTAATTTCAATCTATGGTTATTCATGGTCATGCAACTATCTACCATAGTTTATTTCTCGAGCAACACAATCGTATTCCATAACAATATATTAACTCATTCATTAAGCATATGAATTAATTGTTGAAGAAAAGTAAAGACATACATGCATTCATCATATTACACAGATATTACCATGGTTCACCCCCTCATGGGATACGTCCACAAATATTTGGCTCTTGGCTCTCTTATTATGGTAGTTTTGCATCTCCAGCGTCACACGCTTACAATTCTCCTCAAATGGGTAAGATCTATATGAGGTGAACTAGATCGTATCGGGCTCCCCAGCCTGCGATCTAATCCTCAAATATTCCTCCTATCCTCTGTTCTTAGCTCAAAAACTTACAAAATAGTTTAGTTAATTACAATATCACATATCACATCACCTTGTACATATTCGGTATGAACAATACAGAGACAAACTAATCAAGAACCAACCCTTTTACAACCAAAATTTGAAACCCTCTATTATACCTACGTATCTATATTTATATCTATCGGGCTCTTCAACTGTTTACAATGTATTACAAAAACCCTAACCCTACCGATGTTAGATATTCCTCCCATGCATGCATGTTTTTCTTCCTCCCAGCTATCGCTTCCCTCGTGCACGCTTTCTTGCATGTGTGTGTGTTTTGTTTTCCTCCAGCTGTTATTTCGGTTTCTTCACACTTTCTTTCCCCATGATCATCTTTATTTCCACTTTGTCCTACTGCCAATAGGACCCCAACATTGACATGTGATGCATCCCAAGTCACCTCATCCTTCTGAGCTTCCTCGATCTCCTTAGTGATCGTCTGGCCTTGAGCTATGCTGTTTTTTTCAATGCTTGTGTGGTCTTCTCCTTGATGGTGTCCACTACTTGAACTGCCACTCTGTTGCTTAGTAATCCCACACATTATGCCTGGGTCTGTGCTATCTGTGTTTTATCTCCTTCTGCCTATGTGAGTACTTCTGCTACCTATTCTTGCAATGGCTCTATTTGTGCATGGTGATTTTGTTTTTGCGTCTGCATAGTGATAAGTTATGCTTGCATCTTCTTAATCTCTTGTGTACCTTTGACTCGTTCTGGGATTTGTATGGTCTTCTGCCTCTGCTTGAGCTCTTGGATCGTTGCATTGATCCTTTCCTCTTCATTTTCCCAATGTTGGACCTGTGGATCCTCCTCCAACCTTGTCCAAAGTTGTGTTGCTTTGTCAAACAAGTCAGTTGTTGTGTTAACCTACTGATCTATCTCCTGTAGTTGCGTTGTTGATTCATTCTTCCTTTGCTCCTTCACTATTGGTGGAGTGGTTGGTGTAAGCTACTCTTGGAGAGTCTCAAGCTCCTTTCGATATTTCTCGATGGCTTCCTCAATCTGATCAATATTTTCTACTACGAGGAGTTTATTTCCTTGCACGGTGTTTAGAAGTTTCTCAAAAATTCCTCCTACTCTTCATTCCAGTTCATTCATGCATTCTTTTTCCTCCTTAGTATCAAGCTTGGCCTGCTCTCAATCTTTTTCCAGCACCTCCCACTTCTTCATTACTTTATTTATATCGACTAATGATACAGGTGGATATCAGTGGCCACCCACCTCTTCCAATTGGCTAAAAATAATTTTCTGACAATTTTGGCAATTTACTATTTTTAGTAGTTTTAACTTTCGGGGCCATTTTGAGGGCCTAAATGAATGTTTTTTGGGATAGAGCTTCTCAATGGTATAAAATTACATGATTGATCCCCCAAAATGAATCTCCTTGATGATACCTTTCCAACGGGCTATCATACGCCTAAAATGAAGATCGTATGCAAAAGTTACAACCCCGGGAAGTTGATGTACTAACTTACCCAAACAGGGCCCACATGACTTTTGGCGCTTCATCTCCTAGGGTTAGGTTTTTGGATATATAGGGTTTTTAGAATTCCTATTTATTGTAAAAATTCCTTCAGAGCCTCATTGTAATGATCTTCTTGCGAAGGAGCATAGTCGTCACATCTCTTCTCAGAGATAAGCCGCCACCATTCTAAAAAGCTTGTTTCCGCTGCATTTTACAGTTTTAGCTTATTTCCTTATTGAATAGAAAACCAGTTTTATTGTATCTCTGTTATTTTGTGTTGAGAACCTATTAATAATATGTATGCATATCGTTCTACTCATAAAATCTATTTCAGTGGTATCATATCGATCTGCTCCTTGTCGTCTTAATGCATGTCCCCAACGAGGTCGGAGTACAAAGAGTTGGGTCTCGAACTTGTTTCTCTTGAGGACAAAAGATCTCGCACACCCAAGTGACCTCTCATGGCAGGAGAAAATAAATATGACGGGACAGGAGCTCCTTTCAAACTATTGATTGATGAATCCCTCATGCAACAAAGGAATGAGATGATGGATAGTTTCACGCAAATCCTTTGATAGCTACCAACAGGCGATGCATATTATTCGAGCGGAGGCTCCACCCCCTTCAAGGTACAAATAAACTTCGATATTCCTATATTTGAAGGTCAGATCGATGCAGATGTTGTAGACAAGTGGTTGAATCTACTAGAAGGGTATTTTTTTGTCCATAACTTTTCAAATAGAGAAAATATTACTTTTGTGCTCCTCAAAGTCGTTCCCCACGTCAAAGATTGGTGGGAAACTTTCTGTGAGCAAAAGGAAATAGAGGAATTATCACTATTTATAGTCATGACCACTTGGGATTCCTTCAGGGATGTTATTAAGGAACAATACTACCCTGTCAGAATTTATGACGATGTATACCTAATGGACCACACTGCGGCAAGAAAGAGACCAAGTAGTGCCAGATTTCGCAAATATTTTTCATACCTTGCACACCAAGCTAGGTATCAAAGATTCAGAGCGAAATATGGTGCTCAAGTATTGTGGTTCTTTCCATATATACATCCAGACTGAAATGGAATTTTTGGAGATCTCATCCTTAGGCGCAACCTACCAATATGTCATCAAAATCGAGCAGAAGCTCAAACAAAAGATATGGAAATTTGGGCCTGGGAACCCCTCACAAAAAAATCTAGGAAAGGGTGGCCACAAACCACAGAAAAAAGGACAGAGCAAAGATGGACAGTATCAGGACAACCAATCCAAGAAGCAAGCAAAGAAGGACACTGGAAAGACAAACAAAGATACGGGAAGTGGTGCGACTTCCATAAGAGCCCTTGGAATAACACTGCTAACTGCCACTCAAAGCAGTCATTGGTGGCCAAAGTGAAAGCCTCTAAATCAGATGTGGGTTCAGACTCTGAGCCAGAACCAGAAAGGGGAATATGGATCATTGATGTGGAACCCAATGCCATCGTTGTTACCACCAAGCTCCAGCCTAGTGAACCAGACGAGCCAGAAGAAGGAGAATGCCTCTTCCATTCACAGATGTGGGTAAAAGGCACCCCGTTGCACTTCATCGTGGATAGCGGTAACCAGAAGAACCTCATCTCAGTAGAGGTCATCAAGCGGCTAGCCCTGCCAACAACACTACACCCACAACCCTACACTATTGGATGGTTCCGCCAAGGAAGTGATCTCCGCGTCAGCCAATAGTGTCGATTGTCGTACTGCATAAATCCCTTCAAAGACAAGGTATTGTGTGATGTTTCTCCTCTTGAAGTTTGTGATGTTATTTTGGGCCAACCTTATTTATGGAAACGTCATGTTGTATATGAGTCTAGGCCTCGTAGTGTTATTATTACTTTGAACAGGAAATTTTACAGGATACCCGAGGCAGTACCACCTAGTGATATTTCCTTGATCTCTGCTAAGCAATGTAGGAAGGTCATCTCTCAGACGGGTAAGTTTTTCTTCTTCATGATTTTCTCTCAGAATAAGTGAAAGATCACATCTACATCCAGGGTCTCTGCGGCTGACCTCTCCACACAGCAGAATTAAGTAGATAAGGTCATGGAAGAATACTCAGATATCTTCTCCTCACTTATCAGGGTACCTCTGCACTGTCAGGTCAAGCACCCCATCGATCTGACCCCCAACACATCATTTCCCAATGGGCCAGTCTATCATTGCTCTCTGTTATAGAATGAGGAGATCAAGCGACAGATCCAAGAACTGATCCACAAGGGGCACATCCATCCCATCTCATCACCTTGCAGGAGCCCAATCATGTTGGTGCAGAAGAAAGGTGGAACCTGGAAACTCTACATTAATTACCGGGCTCTGAATAAAATCACAGTCAGAAATCGGTACCCAATTCCCCAAATCGAAGACCTCCTTGATCAACTCATGGGGGCCAAATACTTCAGTAAGATTCATCTAAAGTTTGGCTACCACCAGGTCCCGATAGAACAGACAAATGTATGGAAAACCGCCTTCAAGTCAACGAAGGCCTTTTTGAATGGTTGGTCATGCCCTTTGGTTTGAAAAATGCTCCAACCACTTTCATGAGGATGATGGACAATATCTTACGACCATTCACCAATAATTTTGTAGTGGTGTATCTGGATGACATTCTCTTTTACAGCAAGAATTGGTCTGAACATTTGCAACATATTCAACAGGTTCTTCAAACCCTATGGAAACACACGTTATATGCCAACTTGGAAAAATGCTCCTTCGGCATGGACAGAGTCCATTACCTAGGCTACATAATTGATCATCATGGCTTACATGTGGATCCATCCAAGATCCAAGTCATTCATGACTAGCCAGCCCCAACCACACTCACTGAGCTTCGGAGCTTCTTGGGCCTTGCCAATTTCTACCGCAGGTTCATGTTGGGATTCTCCCATATTGCATGGGATCTTAGCCAAATAACCAGGGGTGGTGGTAAGGTGAAATTTGCATGGGGTCGATCCTAAAAACAAGAATTTGATGATTTTAAGAAGCGCTTGTGCTCAGCCCCAGTACTTTCACTACCAGACCTACAGCAGCCCTTTGAGATCGAGACAGATGTTTTAGACTATGAGGTGGGCACCGTTCTCACTCAGCACGACCACCCCGTGGCCTATCATAGTGAGACACTATCAGATGATGTCCATAAGTACCCTACTTACAAAAAATAAATGTACTCCATTGTGAAAGCCTACCGCCAATGGAGACATTACATTCTTGGCAAGGAGACAATCATCCACACTGATCATAAGCCACTACAGTTCATGCAGACACAAGGAAAATTGCAGAATGATTTCCATCAAAAGTGGTCCACATAATTGCAGCAATTCCACCTCAACATTAAGTATAAAATAGGAAGCACCAATCGCATCATTGATTTCCTCAGCATACTACCAGTCACAACACTCACCATGGTGCTAGACTCATGTGGCCATGAGACCTCTAGATGGCCCCAACTCTATGAGATAGACCCAGACTTCGCCACCACCTACCAAATGTTGGGTGCAAACGCAGTTGTCGATAATTTCCATCTTCAGGATGGGTTGTTGTGTTTTTTGGGCCATATCTATGTTCCATCAAGCAAGCGAGTGAAGATGATCTGGGAAGCCCACTACAGTTGGGTGGCAGGACACTTCGGCATCGAAAATACAGTGGCGATGCTACAGAAACATTTCTACTGGTCGAAACTTCGGCAGGAGGTCAGCAAGTATATCAAGTCCTGCACTGCCTGCACTATTGCCAAATCGAACACTAAGATATAGGGCCTGTACACCCCTCCTCCTACTCCTAACAGGCCATGGGAATCCATATCAGTGGACTACATGTCAGGCCTCCTTTCCACCAAGCAGGGAAATGACTATGTTTTTGTGGTTGTTGATCGCTTTTCTAAGATGGTGATTATGGTTGCCTGCAAGAAGAACATCACAGCAGAGGCCATTGCCAATCTCTTCTTTGAACGAGTCTGGGTACATTTTGGAATCCCACAAACCATTGTCTCATATCAGGACAGTCAATTTCTCAGCACATTTTGGTCGAGCCTATGGTCACTGTTGGACACCAAGCTCACCAAATCCACAGCCTTCGACCCCCAGAAAGATGGCCAAATCGAGGTCGTCAATCAAATGATTATGCATATCCTTCACATGTATAATTCAAATCACCCTCTCACATGGGATGAGATCCTTCCCTATGTCCAACATAGCTACAACCGAGCCCTGCATAGCTCAACCGGCCACTGCCCCTTTCAAGTGGGGTTAGGATTCCAACCATTGGGTCCCATTGCACTTCCCCTTGTGGTCACCTCGACTGACTCATCTCCTTCTCCAATTGAAGATGAAAAAGCCACCCGGTTCATTGATAGGATCCAGCACATCCACCAATAGGTTCAGGATATCCTACAGAAGTCCAATGACAAGTACAAGCAGCGCCATGATCAACATCGGGTGCCACGTAAGTTTCAGGTGGGTGACAAAGTTTGGTTGCACTTGTAGAAAGAACGCCTTACAGGACCCCATAGAAAGCTTCGCCCACTCTGTTATGGGCTGCAAACCATCACCAAGTCCATGGGGGATAATTATTTTGAGCTCAACATTCCTCCTTTCATTGGCCTGCACCCAGTGTTCAACGTGGATCTCATTCGCCCTTATTTCCCACCATTATTGGACACCTCAGACATAGCAGAGTAGCTGACACCAATAGAGCTCAACCCTGACTACATACATCAGGAATCCAATGATCATATTGTGGACACACAGATCAAGGGCACTTGACAGCAAAGTATCCAGCTTTATCGAGTCGTCAAAGCAAGGCAGCTCCTGCACCAAGGCAAATGGCTCACCTGAGGCCAAATTCAGCGGAAATTTCCTCATCTGATGGGGGAACTCAATGAAATGGAGACAATTTATTCCTAAGGAGGGAGGATTGATCCAGGTGGATATCGGTGGCCACCCACCTCTTCCAACTGGCTCAAAACAGTTTTCTAACAATTTTGGCAATTTACTATTTTTAGCAGTTTTAACTTTCGGGGCCATTTTGAGGGCCTAAATGAAGGTTTTTCAGGATCGATCTTCTCAATGGTATCTAAAGGAATGATATAGCCCCAAAAATTAATCTCCACAACAATACCTTTCCAACGGGTTATCATATTCCTAAAATGGAGATCGTATGCAAAAGTTACAACCCCGGGAAGTTGATGTACTAACTTACCCAAACGAGGCCCACATGGCTTTTGGCGCTTCATCTCCTAGGGAAAGGCTTTTGGATGTCTATGGTTTTTGGCATTCTTTTTTATTGTAAAAAGGCCTTCAGAGCCTCATTGTAATGATATTCTTGTGAAGGATCACATCCATCATATCTCTTCTTAGAGATAAGCCGCCACCATTCCAGCAAGCTGTTTCCACTGCATTTTACAGTTTCATGTTATTTCCTTATTGAATAGAAAACTATTTTTATTGTATCTCTGTTATTTTGTGTTGAGCACCTATTAATAATTTGTATTCATTTTGTTCTGCTCGTAAAATCTGAATCAACTAAGTTTTTTTGTGCATGAGACTGTACCTCGTGGTCGATGCTCACCTGTAACTTGTGTAGTGCCCTTGATGGCATCTGTGTCAAGACCAATTGGATGTGGTTTAAATCCTTTAGGGGCATCTACCCCACAATTTCATTCATGTGTAAAATCTTAGGCGTGATGTAGATCGTTGCATTTATGTGTGGCATTGAGTGGACCGGGTCTCACTCTTCTACCTCCACTCTCTCGTTGGTCTATGGTGCTCATGGCTCTATGCCTCTGTTGTTGTTTGCTATCTGTACTTCCCCGAGTTTCTTGAGGAAATGCCCTATCTCTTCCAGTTATTTTTGCATTTTATCCCAGTGATGTGTTGGATGATTGAAGTCCTCAGCTAGACAATCTTGGACCATTATCACAATCATTTCCCCATCATCCTTCATGAACATATAGTTGGGTGATGTTCATTGCACATTTTCTTTCTTGCGCACATTTCCTATCTGCACTACTGGTCTCTTAGTTCCCCTTGATTCTTGCGTATTGGGATTTGTGGCGGTCTCCTATGCTCCCGCAACCTATTTTTGTTGTTCCTTGGCCAGCTATGTAGTCTCTTTCTTTCCTTTCTGGTTTCCTGTCTTCTTTGACCCTTCGTCTACCTGATTTGGCTTGCCTTGGCCCGTTCTTGGTTTCTTGGGAACTTGGATTTCCGAAGGCTCCGTTTCCACTTGCTCTGCCTCTCCTTCTGTTGTTTGTTTTGGGACTTTTCAGGTAATGGATGGGATTCTCCATTCATCATGCCATTCATAGATGACCATGTCAATATCACCCTCTGTGATGCAGTAGCGCATCTATAGTCATTGTTTATCTGGATCCTACTTTGGTTGTATCCACATTGTTTTTTGTGTGGCCCAGAAATTGGCGATGCCCGCATATCGCGCGACAACCTCTCATGTTATTATCCATGATCGGTTGATAGCTTCATGTATATCACATAGGTATGCTTAAAATATGACTCCATTCTCCCTATTATGTTTAGCGTGTGGACCAGATCTCAGCAATAGGTACCTCACTCCCGTTGGATGTGGTCTGGTACAAAAAATTACATACCCTGGTTCTCGCCATCCCATGAAGGCTATTAGGGTGATCAGACATGAGAAATGGAACTCTATGCCTAGGTCCTGCGCATCCTTGCAGTCCTCTTGAAATAAGTTCAATAAATATGGCGCCCATCTCATTAAGGTGCCTTCGGTGCACTGAGCTGCAACTGCAATGACGCCTGCTGGTACTTCATCTTTGCAGCATTTTATTCGTAATTTGCAGGATAATATATTTGCATCCAATTGTGTACCTGCATTGTTAATTCATTTGATCATGATGCCTCTCATTCCTCTGGTGGTGCCATACTTTTTCCTCATTTCCTCTTCCAACACTTTCTCCTTGGATTTGTCGTCCAGAATCAACGCGGGATCCATACCCCGAGTTGGTAACCCTGTGATTTGTGTGATAAGATCAATAGTTATGGGGATGGGTTTGTCCTACCATATGTCCCCTCCATGTGTGATTTCTAATAGATACTTGACACAGGCAGTAACGTACTGGCCTCTGCCAAAATGTGGTAGGGTCAACAAACCTAAGATTCTTGTTTTGTCCAGCCTAGTCGCCCACTGGTATGGTTGGGTAATCTCTTATCCTAGCCAGGTTGTGCCTATGGTCTCTATAAAGACCCTCCGTGCAAGTTCCAGGAACTTGGTTTCGTATTCTATGTCATGATATGAATATTTGACCTTTCGGACGTGACCTAGTAGCTCCAGTTCTACCTGTACTCCAGTTGGTATGCGTGGTAGAACAATTTTCGTTCCAGGCTTCTTGCGAGGTGAGCTTGGTATCTGTACTTTGTATTCCTATTGTGGTTGTTGGGTTGAAGTTCCAATAGCTTCCAGTTGTTCCCCCATAAGTTATTTTGGCCAAGCTGAGGCATCTTCAGTGATCTCCCTTGCTAGTTGACCTAAGAGGATCGTTTGAGACTCATCTGGTTGCACTGCTACTTCCAGATTTTGTGTTTTTCTGTTAACTTTCAGGGCTTCTTCGGTGCTTTTTGGTTTCACTTACTTTCGGGTTTCCACTTCCTTGTTCTGAGGCTCCTATGTCACTACTGGTCTATCCACTTTCATGGCCTTTGCTTTTGGTTTCTGAATTTCTTCCACAATTTGAGTAGAGTTCGCTAGTATCGTCTATGGGGATGGGATTTCGTTGATATCAACAATCTCCGGCTGTTGTTGGTCATTTTCTTCCAACGGTCCTCATGACCTAGTTGTCACCCTAGTTAGCCTGGCAGTCTGGTCTTCTTTTGTTGGCTTCGGTGGTGCCATAGTGGTGATTGTCGAATGTTCGTTGATTTCGAATATCTTCTATGAGCTCTGTAGTCTCGTTCTATTTGTTTTGGCTACTATTACTCTCTTTATGTTCTCCTTTCGCAAATAGACTAGTTGCTCTCGTGCTCGCGTGTTGTATGGGCTTGTCATGAAGCTTGTTGAGGACGCTTCCTTCATTATGTGTTTAATGCACCATAACTATCGGTTCAATGCATCTGTGGTGGTTTCATACTTGCCAGTACGCTTTCTTTTCCGGTTCTAGTTGGCACATTTAATGTGATGTCCCATCAATCCTTATCGTGCTTTAATTCTGGCTAGTGTTGTCGTGTCATCCTACTGATCTAAAAATGAAGAAGACTTATATTCTTGAAAATATTTGCAAGTAAAATTTATGTGTTAAAAGCAAATGGATCAACTTTGCAAACACATCTTTAAAAGGATTTACTCATTCAAGATGCATATAAACAACAACATAATCAATGAACAGAAAACACATAACACAGCAAATGATAAAGGAGTTCACCCCTCTCTTAGGTTACATCTCTTGGTCCAGCTTCCAATGGATCATTTGTATTATTTGCTCAAAGTGCTCAAAAATGTGCTTTACAATGCTCAAACTGCCAAATAGACTGCTCCAATGGCTTCAGAACATCCAAAAACCCCTAGATGGGCTTTTTTGGCACCTCGCTTGGCAAAAAATTGAAGAAGATAGGCTTCCTGGAAGTCCCCCCATCAAGCTTGTTGTCTTTGCATCTACAAAATGCACCTCCATTCCTTCAACCTAGCACACACGCTTATTTAAGCATAAAAACCTGGAACTGGACGCAACCACACAAACAGTGTGAACTGTAGGACGGTTATGGGCGCGCCAGCCCCTAACCGCCAAACTCGTGGGCACATGTGGTCACCATATGACCTCGCACTAGTGCAAACGAGGGCTCCATTTCCAAGAAAATAGAACAATGACAAGTGGCGGGAAAAACCATTTCAAAATACCAAACTTAACTCCCGCGCTCTCTGTGTGTGGTCACATGCGAAACCGGGGGTTGGGGCTCCATTTGAAATACAAACTCCCGTGCGTGCGATATAGTAAGATCATATGTATAAAGCAATACAACCGCAGGTCAGGGCTAAGACCTGGCTCGACCCCCCCGCCATATGAAACATAACACAAATTCAAATATAATAAAACACATATGTCATATAAGGACCACCATGTGGTATGTTGGTAGGGTGAACTTTGTTAAGGCTTTACATGGTGGGAGGAGGTTCGGGGTTCAAATCCCATGGACTCCATAAACTTTTGAACTAACAACCATTGCCAATAACAAGGTGCCACGTGGCAGCCCATGACTGGGCCACGTGGCACCAAAACACTTGTCAAAATGATGCCACGTGTCATAATGTCATTCGCCCTCAGCTACCAATCCAAAGCTGCCACATCATCATATGCCACTTCAGTGTACGGACATATGACCTCTGCCACGTGGGCATGTACGGACTGCACAGTCAGCGTCCCTTTTTTTACCTATTTGACAATTCTAATAGATCATGATATCTCTCACTCTCGATGTTCGTTTGAACCCAAACGAGTTGCGTTGGGTTCGCAGCGACGAGGCCTACGCTCTCGTTTGATTTGAAGCAATTCTGAGCACTTTGAATTTTTGAGCAAAATTTGATCCCCTAATCACACCTCCCCATTTGGGAAGCTTTTGGACCTCCAAAAGACTATATTCATTCTATGTGAATATGAGGGTATAGTTCCATAACCCTTCCAACCTCAATCCACTTGGCTTTGCTTGGATTTGTTCCTTTAAGACCAACTCGAAGATACTCCACATTTCCTCATTTTGAAGTTCGCATTCTCCTGTCAAGGATGGTGTCTTCATGTAGTTCTGTAAGATATTCTGGGGAAAAATCATCTATAGAAGGAATCTGAACATGCTCTCCATGATCATCAATCAACGGAGGCTCATACAATTTCAAATTCTCAACATTAACAACTGCATACATTTGCATATAAGGAGGCAAATCTAAACGAAAGGCATTGTTACCAATCTTGTCGATAATCTTGAAAGGACCATATCGAATCAGTTTCAATTTTTTACCTTCTCCTTTAAGCCTCTCCTTACTGATGTAAATCCAAACTTCATCTCCAACTTGGAAACTATGATCAACATGATGCTTTTCATGTCTCATCTTGTACTTGGCCTGACTCTTTTCCAACTGCTCTTGCACCACTTGACGTATCGACTGAATTTGTTCGATGAACTTTTTTTCCCTATCAATGTCATATTGACCATCGATAGCAATATCCTTCCCAAAGATAAAATCTAAAGGAGATTTGGGCAAATAGCCAAAACATGCTTCAAATGGAAACGTTTGAGTCGAAGAGTGCTTAGCACGATTGTAAGCATGTTGAATGTAGTATAAATGCTCATCCCAAAGTTTAGGATGCTTTCTGCAATAAGCACGAAGAAGATGCACCACTGTTCGATTTACCACCTCTGTCTGACCATCTTTTTGCAGATGAAAAGTTGTGCTCTTTTTAAGTTTGGTGTCCATGAGTTCCCATAAACTCGACCAAAAACTTCCAACAAATCGAGAATCTCGATCAGAAATAATGGATTTAGGCAATCCAAAATGCACCCAAACATTTTGAAAGAACATTTGTGCCATTTGTTCAGTTGTAACCTGCTTAGTACAAGGCATCAAAATAGACATTTTTCTAAATCAATCAACCACAACATAAAGATAATCATGATTTCATCTAGACATAGGTAGACCTCCTACAAAATCCATGGAAATACTTTCCCAAGGTCAAGAAGGAACCGGAAGTGGAGTATACAAACCCAACTTTCGATTGCTAGGTTTACTTGTGGCACATAACGAACATCCTCGAACATATCTGGAAACACTTTCATTCATTTTAGGCCAGTATCAATATCTTTGCAAATTAGCCATTGTCTTGCCTACACCAAAATGACCAGCAATAAGAGAAGAATGGGCTTCTCTTATAATGTTGATTCTTTCTCCCTGTGGAATACATAACTTGCCAAGATGATATAAAAGATTATCTTGCACATGGTAATCCAATTCTTCAACATGGTTAGAATGACACAAAGTTTCATATACTTCTTTGAAATAAGTATCCAAACCATATTGCTCAACATAACTTTCATGCATGATAGGACTATGCTTAAGAATAACTGAAGCACTAATAATAGGCCTTGAAATCATATCAGTGACTTTGTTATAAATTCCCTTCTTATACCTGATAACCAAATGAAATTGTTGAAGAAAACCCATCCATCTGAAGTGTCTAGCTTGTTGTAGCTTTGTCTGTGATTGTAAGTATTACAATGGTTGATGATCGGTGTGAACAATGGTTTCTTTCCCCAACAAACAATGTTTCCATTTTTTCACACTTTGTACCAATGCATACAATTCCTTATCATAAGTAGGATAGTTAATCACGGCACCATTAAAAGTCTCATAATGAAAACAAATGGGCTTACCATGCTGTAGCAAAACTGCTCCCATTGCATAATTGCTTGCATCTGTTTGGATTTCAAAAGGTTGTCTTAAATTTGGAAGTGCAAGAACTGGCGTTGAACTGATCTTCCCTTTTAAAGTATCAAAAGCCTTCTGTTGCTTGCCTCCCCATTGAAAAAATTGCTTGACACTTGTCACTGCATGTAAGGGAGTTGCAATGGAAGAAAAGTTAGCAATAAACTTCCTCCAATATTGGGTTGCTCCCAAAAAACTTCTTACCTCTGTCACATTGTTGGGCTTGGGCCATTCTAAAATGACTTTGACCTTGGAGGGATCAATTTTTAATTCGCCTCCACCAACAATATGTCTTAAGTAAATAAGTGAAGTTTTTCCAAATTCACATTTGGACAACTTCAAAAACAACTTTTCTTTTCTCAAAACATCCAAAACTTGTTTCACATGTTTAACATGCTCTTCACGAGATTTGCTAAAAATAAAAATATCATCCAAGTAGACAATAACACAATCATCCAGAAAAGGCCTTAAGACATCATTCATAACTCTCATGAAAGTAGCAGGTACATTGCAAAGTCCAAAAGGCATTACCATCCATTCAAACAAACCTTGCTTAGTTTTGAA
>ML789424.1:260185-284086 GCA_009831015.1 Picea engelmannii
TTTGTCTCCACGGTTGAAAGGCTTCTTGTTACCCTCATGAGTTTTGTTCCTTCCTCTTGCTTCCAAATGAGTAGCCTGAACACAAACTTCATCTAGATTTGAAGGATTAAACATGAGTATAGTATGTCTCAAATAACTATGTATAGCTCCAATGTATTTGAGTAAAGTTTCTTGAGAAGACAAATCTACTCCCAAAACCAAAGCTCTTCTTCTAAATTCTTGAGTAAAGCTTTGCACATTCTATCCTTTAGCTTGTCTAAAATTTTTCCATTCCATAGTAACCTTTTTCTTATATGCCAATGGATAAAATTGTCTTTTAATTGCAACAATAAAATCATTCCAAGAGATTAAAATTTTACCATGCTTCTTCATGTCCTCCTCAGTCTTGGATTCCCACCAAATGAGTGCTGCACTATCCAATCTTAAAGAAGCAAGGTGAATTTTGGTTTCATCATCTTGAACTTTTTGTATCCTACAATATACCTCAATCTGACGAATCCAGATATCTAATTTCTCAGCATTAACTTCTCCATTGTATATTGGCAAATCGAATTTAATATCAAGATTTAATGAAGGAATTTGTGAATGATTTTTACCATGTCTTCTTGGAGAATTCGGAAGAGGTCTTGAATTGGTAGAAGAAGAAGAAGAAGAAGAATATGGAGGAGAGGGTGGTGGATATGCACCATTCCCTCCATTTCCATTTGGAGTTTTATCACCACTGTCTCCCTTGTGCTTTGTATGGTTGGAGCCTTCACCTTGCCACCCTGCATTCCTTTCCATCAAGATCTTCATCATCTCTGTCATTTCCATGGCAGCCTTTCTGAGATCTTCAGCTTCTGCAGGAACATGTTCATGACTTTCTTCATGAGCCATACTTGGTGAATGCCTCCTTGAAACTTGCGGTGATGGTATATGCTTCCTCCTTGAAGGATGAGAACTTGGCTCTACAAGTTGACCTTCTCCTCTTGTGAGTTTCAACCTTGTGAGCATCAGAAAACAAAACACTTGCAAATAATCAAGTCTTCAAAAACCTATGCTCTGATACCAACTTGATCTAAAAATGAAGAAGACTTGTATTCTTGAAAATATTTGCAAGTAAAATTTATGTGTTAAAAGCGAATGTATCAACTTTGCAAACACATCTTTAAAAGGATTTACTCATTCAAGATGCATATAAACAACAGCATAATCAATGAACAAAAGACACATAACACAGCAAATGATAAAGGAGTTCACCCCTCTCTTGGGTTACATCTCTTGGTCCAGCTTCCAATGGATCATTTGTATTATTTACTCAAAGTGCTCAAAAATGTGCTTTACAATGCTCTAATTGCCAAATAGACTTCTCCAATGGCTTCAGAACATTCAAAAACCCCTAGCTGGGATTTTTCGGCACCTCGTTTGGCCAAAACTTGAAGAAGATAGGCTTCCTAAAAGTCCCCCCTTCAAGCTTGTTGTCTCTGCATCTACAAAACACACCTCCGTTCCTTCAACCTAGCACACACGCTTATTTAAGCATAAAAACCTGGCACCAGACGCAATCGCACAAACGGTGTGAACTGTAACACGATTATGGGCGCGCCAGCCCCTAACCACCAAACTCGTGGGCACATGTGGTCACCATATGACCTCGCGCTAGTGAAAACGAGGGCTTCGTTTCCAAGTGAATAGAACAATGACAAGTGGCGGGAAAAACCGTTTCAAAATACCAAACTTAACTTCCGTGCTCTCCATGTGTGGTCACATGCGAAACCGGGGGCTGGGTCTCCGTTTGAAATACAAACTCCCGTGCGCGCGATATAGTAAGGTCATATGTATAAATCAATACAACCACGGGTCGAGGCTAAGCCCCGGCCCGACCCCCACCGCCATATGAAACATTACACAAATTCAAATATAATAAAACACATATGTCATATAAGGACCACTGTGTGGTATGTTGGTAGGGCGGACTTTGTTAATGCTTTACATGGTGGGAGGAGATCCAGAGTTCAAATCCCACGGACTCCATAAACTTTTGAACTAACAACCATTGCCAATAACAGGGTGCCACGTGGTAGCCCATGACTGGACCACGTGCCACCAAAACACTTGTCAAAATGATGCCATGTGTCAGAATGTCATTCACCCTCAGCTACCAATCTGAAATGGCCACGTCATCATATGCCACTTCAGCATATGAACGTACGGCCTCTGCCACGTCATCGTATGGCCTCTGCCACGTCAGCCTGTACGGACTGCACAAACAGCACCCCTTTTTTTACCTATTTGACGATTCGAACAGATCGTGATATCTCTCGCTCCTGACGTCCATTTGAACCCAAACAAGTTGCACTGGGTTCGCAACGATGAGGCCTACGCTCGCATTTGATTTGAAGCGATTCCGATCACTTTGAATTTTTGAGCAAAATTTGATCCCCTGATCACCTACTTTTTTCAACTTTTCGTTTCCCACTTGTTTTCCCTTTGTATGTAACCATTGTTCGTGCCTTTGTCAAAAAAAAAAATCCAACTTCATCTGGCCTTTCTATTTCTAGTGTATTGCGCCTTCTTTAGTTTTGTTTCCTTTTTTCTATTTTTTTTTTTTACTGCGCGGTGGGTGGTCGACTGTCCTTATACAATTTCATTCGACTCCTGTTGATCATTCCTCTGATTTTTGCGCCTTCTAAATATCTTAATTGTACATCTCCTTTGTCTATGACAGATTTTACTTCGTATGGTCCTAACCAATGCATTCTAAGTTTTCTCGAGTGCTGAAACGATTTGTTGCCATACATTAATACTAGATCTCCTTCCTTGAACGTTTTCCTCTTGATGTGTTGACCATGCCAAGATTTGTCTCTTGCTTTCTACAGTTGTTGATAGAATCCTGCTAGGATTCGGTCTTCCTCCATGTTCAATAATTGATTCATTCTTTCTTGTACTGCACCTCGTTCTGTCATATGTGTGATAGCTGCTACGCGCAAGCTGGGTACAAAAAATTATAATGGCATTACTTCTTCTTGGCTATAAACTAGTTTGAATGGTGTGTGTCCTGTCAAATTATTGCATGTAGTCATGTATGCCCAAATACTACTAGTACCTTGAGGTCCCAGTCGTCTCTGTTGATGTTGCATATTTTTGTTAGTGCGTTCTCCAGAATTTTATTTAAGAATTCTACTGTGCCATATTCCTATGGGTGATACGGTGTGCTTTTCTGGTGATGGACTTCAAATTATTCATTCATTGTGTAGATGGTGTTGTTTATGAAGTGTGTTCCTTGGTCGCTCATCAAGACTCTTGGGCTCCCAAATCTCGTGATTGTTTGTTCAAACAAAAAGTCTATTGATGTCTCTACGTTGCAATATTTTACTAGTGCGACTTCCGCCCATCTTGTTAGATATTATATCGCAATGATAATGTACTTTTCCCCTATTATTTTGGCTGGTGGGTTAATTGGTCCCACAAAGTCTATTGCCCATTTTTCAAATTCCTATAATGTTACTTGTGTCCGTAGTGGCATCTCATCTCTTTTGTTGGGTTTGCCTACCCTTTTACAGACATCGCATCTCTGACAGTACTCTTTCGATTCTCTGTGAATTGTTGGCCATCATAGTCCTACGCATAGTACCTTCTGTGTGGTATCTTTTTCTGCATAATACCCTCCTGCCATTCCCTCGTGGGCTTCTTCTAAAATTCCTTGTCATTTTTTCTCTAACATGTACCTTCACAAAATGCTATCTGTGCCCATATTGTATAAGTGACCTGCAATCAGTTGATAGTCGGTCGCACGGACTACTAAGTTTTTATTCTACGTGGTGGTATATTCGTGTGGTGCAGTACCTGTGCTCAAGTACTAGATGATCTCTTCAAAGTATTCATCAACAATATGTATTGAGAATAATTGTGCATCCGGAAACTTTTCTTCTAAATTCTTAGGTTCTTCTCCATTTGTGATCCTTGACATGTGGTCAGGTCCTGCATTCAGTTTTCTTGGTTTAACTATTACTTAAAAGTCAAATTCTTGAAATAATAGTAACCATCAACAGATTCTCCCCCCCAACATTGTCTTGTTGACTAGGTATTTCAAGGTTGAGTGATCTGTGAACATCTGAAATTGTTTTCCCAACAGGTAATGTCTTAACTTCTACAGTGCATAGACCATGGCTAGGCCCTCCCTTTCTGTCATGTTATAATTATGTTCTAAGTCTGATAACTTCTTGCTTGCAAATGCTATCGGGTGATCCAAGTATCTCATTCTTGGCTATGCTAAGATAGCTCCAAGTGTTATCACTGATGCATCTTCATGCACATGGAATGTCTTTTCCCAGTCTGGAAATAGTAATATCGACGCGGTGACCATCTTTTCCTTCAGGGTATCCAAACCGTGTTGACACTCGTCGTTCCACTGAAACTTTGTATCCTTCCATAACAACTTTTCCATGGGTGTTGTAATTTGTGCATATCCTTTGATTAATTTCTTGTAGTATCCGGTGTGTCCTAACTTCACTCTTAGCTGACGGACTGTTTTTGGTGCTGGTAAGTTAACACTGACTGCGATCTTTTCCAGATCTACTAATAAGCCTTGTTTACATACTATATGGCCCAATAATATCCCAAACGATGTCCCAAATAAGAATTTCTTGATGTTCAGTGATATATGGAACTATCTGCATCATTCTAACATCAGTCATAAAACTTCCACGTGGTTTTTCAACAGGCTATATACTGTCCAGTCATCCAGGTATACTTCAAGAAACTAATGGATGAATTCCTTAAATGTTGCGATGACCACTCTAGAAAATATTTTTGGTGTGTTCTTTAGTCCAAACGGCATGACTATGTACTGATAAGATCCCCATTCTGTCGCGAACGTGATCTTATGTTGATCTTCCTATGATATCTTAATCTGATGGTAGCCTGAGAATCCATCAGTGAATGAGTAAGCTTCATGTCCTCCCACATTCTCTAACACTTCATATATGAACTATGTAGGGAATGGGTCATGTAGGCATGCATCGTTCAACTTCCTCAAGTCGACGTATATCCCGATTCATCTTCCTTGTTCCTTGTCCTGCACTACTATCAAACTTATCCATTCTGACTCCTCGACTGGTTCGATGATGTCGGCCTCGAGCATCCTATCAATTTTGTCTTTAACTTTTTGTTTATATATGGGGTTTAGTCTATAGGGTCGTTGTCTGGTAGGTCTCGTGTCAAGTCTGAGTGGTATCTTCATTTTTCCTAGTTCTTCGGCTATACCCTTCATTTCTATGAATGTTGTGGGAAAAAGGTCGTTATATTCGCGCAATAACTCTGTGATTCTTTCTATTGTTTGTTCATCCCAGTAATCTCCAATGCTGACCATTTTGGGTTGCTCAGTTGTCCCGATGTTAACTTTCTTTACCTTGATTGGCACGAAAATGACTTTTGATTCTATAGGTGGTCTTTCCACATTTCTTTCGCCTTCTACTTCGTCAATCTGAATATCGTGCAGGTCCTCTTCATCTGGTTCTTCCTTCTGTACATGGTAACATGATAGCAGTTCCTTGACTGTCTGTTTCTGCCATTGTTTCTCTTATGTGATAAATTCTATTTATGGTTCCTTGATGAATATCACTCCTCTTATCCATTTGAGGGCTACATCTATGTTGGAGTTCTCATGCTCGAATGAGAAAGTGATTGTGAAGTTCTGTTGAAATTTCCTCCATGTTGTAGTTCCTTTGCACAATTCTTGGTATGTATACCAGTTTGTTAGTATGCCCTCTAAAGTATGTATGAAGTAATGAGGTCATTCCTCTAGTGGTGTCATTTTCCATCGTGTTTTTCACTTCTCCAAATGTTTCGTGAGTATCCCTTTTCCTTCATACTTATGTTTCTTGTTGTTTTCATGTTCTGTGCCAAACCTTATGCGTAGTAATCGCTTACATTGATATCAATATGTAATTGTCTCTTTATGTGAGCCCCCACCATATTCCGGGTGTGGCCTTTAGTGCTAAGTTGAGTGCTAACGGTCTCTAATTATGTAATACTTCATCTTAATATTGTGTCAAGAATGTTTCCAAATCATTTAGTCCATAGAAACTGGGTGGTTCCCTGATTTCGGTGCCTACCCACCTTACTGTTCGGTCTATTCTTGCACATCTTCTCGTGGATACTTCGTGTAGTCTTTGATGCTAGTTTTCTATCCCGGTGTCTGAGTCTATTTCACATGAAGTAATGCTCCGCCAACTGAGTACCCCATCTGTAGTTGGGTTTACGTAATCCTCATCGTGCACAGTTGTTATGTACAACTGGACGATTTCCTCTAAGTCCATACAAGTGGGTTCTACAAACCTCTCCCCTTCTGATGGATCTAATAGTGCTATGACCCTGTATTCTTCGGATTCAAATGTCATTTTCTAGGTTTTCAAATTGATTATGGCCTGGTTGTCAAATGCCAAATCCATACCAAGCAATGTCGGGTAAGGTATTGTGTCGTCTACTATTTCAATGACTTCGAAATCTGCTTTAGTGCACACTCCATCAAGATCTATTGTCACCCCTTTCAATCTACCTATTGGTAGAACCCTATGTTGGTTTGCTAGTTTCAATTGGACATTTGAGTATCCTAGGGTTGGCTCTCCCATGCATCGTCATGTCTTATTTGGTAATACATTTACTTCGGATCCTAAATCTAGTATAATGTCTCCCATGTTGAAATCCCCAATGTTAGCATTCAGTCTGAATTCCCTGCTTGTTCTTCTTCTTGTGTGTAGGTGGTTAACAGTTTTTGGTTCTAAATTTTCGTTCGTCTCACTGCTACATTTCTCTAGTATGTTTTGTAGTATTTTCACAGATGAAGTATCACTTAATACTTTCACGCATGATTGCAAAAATACTTAGATTGTACTTACTTGTCCCATGGGTTGCATTCCGTTGGTATGATCCAGTGAGGGAGACATATCATATTCTGGGGTTTCCTTGAATGGTTTTGTAGTTGAAGTCAACATTGTGTCCTCCTTCTAAAATTATTGTTGGGCTTCTTTAAAGATCTCCTTTTCCTTTTGTGCATTGAACTGCTTCTTTCATTTAGTGTTATTCTTTACCCATTGGTTCTACGTTGGTTCCTGTCAAATTGCGTCATTTCCTGTTTTCGTTCCTCCATGAGTGACTATATTGATGTTTCGTATGTCATCCCTTGCTTTGTCTAAAATCCATTGAACATTCTGATTGTTTTGGTTCCTCTTTTCCTGAATCTTTACTAGTAGTGTCGGACATTCCTTTGTATCGTGGTCCGATGCGCGACAATACATAAAAGTTGTTAGTGGAAGTGGACATTCCCATGCATAATGTCCCAGTTGCTGACAATTGTGACATGTGGCTGGTCCTCTACCTCGTATGAAACCTCCTCCAACTCATCCTCCTCCTCTGTAACCTACTCGATCACCTCTCGGTGCATTATATTGTGGTGCCTGATTGTACTGTGTTGTGTTGTACTGGAGTTGTGTTAGGTTGTATTGTGGTTGCGCATTATTGTATGGTTGTTCCGTAGTATTATACTATGTCTATGCAGTGTTGGAAGGAGATGGGGTTTGATTTAACTATGGTGTTGCTTTCCCATTCATCATTTCGGCCTATACCCTATATGCATCTGATGTTCTTTCCCACATCAGCTCCATGGTTCTATAATCTTTATCATTGTGGCCCACTGATTTGCAAAAGGTACAGTGTGAACTCTTTGGGACGGTTTGGTATTTCTGCATCATCGTGCAATGATAAGGGTTGTGACCTAGTTTCTTGAATATTTTGCACCATGGTCCTCCCTATGGTAACAGATTTGGAATACTGACTACCATATATTGAGCAAATGTTGGACACTTGTTCTTGTGGTGTCCTTATGTCCTGCATGTGGTGCACCAAACAGCTTCTCGTTTGTCCTTGTTATTATTTTGGTTCAGTTGAAATGTTAGATTCTTCAAATCCTCCTTCAATTCTTCGATAGATGGGTTTTTCTGTTGGTACCGGTTCTCTTCCAGTTGCAAGGCTGCCTGCAGATCCTCTTCTTTTGTCTAGAACTTATGTTGTCATAAAGGATATTTTAAATGTGGTAATAGTGAGTTGACAAACATGTGTCGATGTTGCATATCAATCATAAGGTATTTGAGCTTTCCCTTCAATCGCTTGAATCTCTGATCAATCTCCCATACAGATTCTCCCAGTTTCTGTCTGATTTTGATCATCTCGTTCATGTACTGATCCTCTGAGCTTGGCTTCTGGAACTCATCAATCAGTAGATTCTTAATGTCGACGAGTGTCCTTGTCATTACCGGGGCACTATTTGTGTCTAGGCTCATGTACTAGTCTAGTGCGTGGTCTCTTAGTGTAATTACTAGTTGCATGAGTTTGGTATCTTCATCAGTGATCTGTTTTTCTTCCCAAATATTTGCACAAATGAACAAATGCTTCTCAGGGTATTATGCTACTTCTCCCCGAAATTCTGGTAATCAAATAGTGGGATTGTATCTTGCCATTCTGAATATTGAACTACTACCTCCTCCATGCGGTGTAGATACTTGACTAGTGCTACCTGAACTAGCTCCTCCAGTTGTTACTCCTTATGTAGATGTGATTCTTGTTGTTGGACTTCCTCTGAACTTTGGTTGTCTAAACAGTGGTGTTCTATTTGGTGTATTAGTCGTACATGGGTTCATGGGTTCCACACTGACATTAATATGGATAGGATGGTTGCCTTCTTCTCTCGTTCTTGGACCTCTCATCTTCCTCTCATATGTTGCGCAAGGGATTTCCTCAATCTGCTCCACAGCCCAAAGATCTTCTACCTCTTCCTCATCACTCACCAAGCCTTCCCTCGTGGCTACAGCTCTCTTCTTAGTATTCATTTTGTATTGGTAGGGTACTTCGCTACGTGTCTTTCCTGTTGATGCCAATATCCAATTGATCTGGTCATTGTCCATCATGATCGGGTCCAAGGGTTCCTCCTTCTATTTGCCTTTGTCCTTACCTCCTTCCATTTATCCTCTTTCTGTCAGTGCTTCCCCCCCTTCCCCCATGTATCTAGGGAAGTTTAGTTGTCTTATTCCATTGTCATTACACCTTTGTTATATAGCAGTATCTTAATACAAGTATAGAGTGATTGAATGTACCTTCCTCAAGGTCCACGTAGAAATTATTTCTCTGTTGTGTTTTATGACTTCGTTGTGTCAACTGCGAACTCTGTGATGAAGCCTGCCACAATACTGTCAAGACAAAAGTCTACTACGCGGGTGAATTTTTTGTTCACCTGCTGTAACTACTCAATCTGTACTAGAGTCCAATCTACCTATCGAATCCAGTTCGTCGCATGGTTATCCTTCAACCTTAGTATCGACTCATGTAGTAGATGCGGAAAATCATAGAAAAAGACTTCGTGTAAATCAGTAAATACGTATTTATCCAGATATTTGTGAGGTGTGATCCTAGGGTTTCTATTGTCTTTTTGTGAAAACTCTAATCCTTTGGTTCTCAACCAGCCTTTGATTTTTTCTTTCATGGGGTTCCAAGGTCTCAACATTACCTTCTAGTGGCTCATTTCTCTCTTCTTTTCTGCATTCTCTTCATGCTCAATCTATCTCATCTACTCATTCCTTTCTCATTCCTATTAACTCGGCAACGGAACCATTTGTTAGTTCTCTATTACTTACTCTTCTTTCCTGACCATCTAAGTTATTGACCTAGGGTTCACATATTTCGGGTTTCCAACAAAGCCTCTAAATCTATGGCCCTCCTGGTAAACTAGAAGGCAACACAGTACACAGAATGCACTACGCAGTCTCACCTGATATAGCTTTAAATGGGTGGCTGTAAGGCTCAGGTGTTTACAGCCTAGGATTGAGTATGAGATATGGGTTTATTATTCATATCCATGCACTACAAATTGTGATATAAATATACGGTATTCATGGTCACGCAAGTATCTACCACGGTTTATTTCCCAAGCAACACAATCGTATTTCATAACAATATATTAACTCATTCATTAAGCATACGAATTAACTACTAAAGAAAAGTAAAGTAAAGGCATACATGCATTCATCATATTACACAGATATTACCATGTCTCACCCCCTCCTGGGATACGTCCACAAATATTTGTCTCTTGTCTCTCTTATTATGGTAGTTCTGCATCTCTAGCGTCACACGCTTACAATTCTCCTCGGATGGGTAATATCTATATGAGGCGAACTAGATCACATCAGGCTCCCCAGCCTGCGATATAATCCTCAGATCTTACTCCTCTCCTATGTTCTTATCTCAACAGCTTACAAAATAGTTCATTACAATATCACATATCACATCGCCTCATACATATTTGGTATGAACAATATAGAGACAAACTAATCAAGAACCAGCCCTTTTACAACCAAAATTGGAACCCTCTATTATACCTATGTATCTATATTTATATCTATCGGGATCTTCATCCATTTACAATGTATTACAAAAACCCTAACCCTACTGACATTAGGTCTTCCTCCCATGCACGCGTGTTTTTCTTCCTCCCAATTGTCGGTTCCCTCGTGCACGCTTTCTTGCATGCGCATGTGTTGTGTTTCCCTCCAATTGTTACTTCGGTTTCTACATGCTTTCTTTCCCCACGATCATCCTTATTTTCACTTCGGCCTACTGCCAACAAGCCCCCAACACTGACATGTGGCTCATCCCAAGTTACCTAATCCTTCTGAGCTTCCTCTATCTCCTTGGTGATCATCTGGAACTTTTCCTTGAGCTCTGTTTCTTTTGTCAATGCATGTACGATCTTCTCCTTGATGGTTTCCAGTACCTTAACTTCCACTTCGTTTCTCAACAATCTCGCACATTTTTCCTAGGTCTATGGTATCTCTATTTTATCTCCATCTGCATGTGCGAGTATTTCCGCTACCCATTCCTGCAATGGCTCTATTTGAGCCTGGTGCTCCTATTTTTGTCTTTGCGTAGTGATAAGTTCTACTTGCATCTTCTTAATCTCTTGCTTCCCTTTGACTTGTTCTGGGATTGGTATGGTCTTCTGCCTCTACTTGGATCGTTGCATTGATCCTTTCCTCTTCCTTGTCCCAACTTTGGACCTATGGATCCTCCTCCAACCTTGTCCAAAGTTGTGTTGCTTTGTCGAACAAGTCAGCTATTGTGTTAACCTGTTGCTCTATCTCCTACAGCTATGTTGTTGCTTCCTGCTTCCTTTTCTCCTTCACTGCTGGTAGAGTGTTTGGTGTAAGCTTCTCTCGGAGAGTCTCGAGCTCCTTCTCATATTGCTCGATGTCCTACTCAATTTGATTGATCTTTTCTGCTACGGGGAGTTCATTTCCTTGTGCAGTGTTTGGAAGTTTCTCAAAAATTCCTCCCTCTTCATTCAAGTTCATTCTTGCATTGTTTTTCCTCATGAGTTTCGAGTTTGGCCTACTCCCAATATTTTTTCAACACCTCCTACTTCTTTGTTACTTATTGTAGCTCGACTAATTTTCTGTGTGCACGAGACTGTACCTCGTGGTCGACGCTCACCTGTAACTTGTGTAGTGCCCTTGATGGCATCCGCATCAGGACCAATTGGATGTGGTTTAAATCCTTTCGGGGTGTCTTCCCCATGATTTAATCCATGCGCAACATCTTAGGTGGCATGTAGATCGTTGTGTTTGCATGTGGCATTGAGTGGACTAGATCTCGTTCGTCTACCTCCACTCTCGTGTTGGTCTATGGTGTTGATGGCTCTATGCCTCTGTTGTTGCTTGCTATCTGTACTTCCCCGCATTTCTTGAGGAACTGCCCGATCTTTGCCAGTTCTTTTTGTAGTTTATCCCTGTGATGTGTTGCATAATCGAAGTCCTTTGCTAGACAATCTTGAACCATTCTAGCGATCATTTCCCCATTTTCCTTCATGATTGTATAGTCAAGTGATGTTATTTTCACCTTTTCTTTCTTACACATGCCTCCTGTCTGCGCTACCAGTCTCTTAGTTCCCCCTGATTCTTGCGTATTAAGGTTTTGAGTAGTCTCCTGCACTCCCGCAACCTGTTTCTGTTGTTCGTTGGTCGGCTGTGTAGTCTCTTTCTTTCCTTTCTGGGTTCCTATCTTCTTTGACCCTTCATCTGCCTAAGTTGGCTTGATTTGGCCCATTCTTGGTTTCTTGGACACTTGGATTTCTTGGGGCTGTGTTTCCACCTGCTCTACCTCTCCTTCTACTGTTCATTCTTGGAATTCCCAAGTAATGGTTGGGATTCTCCATTCATTAGGCCATTCATTGATGACCATGTCGATATCACCCTCTGTGATGCAGTAGTGCATCTGTATCCACTTTTTATCTAGATCCTATCTTGGTTGTATCCACATTGCTTGTCGTGTGGCCTAAAAGTTGGCGATGTCCACATATCACGAGACAGCCTCTGATGTTATTCTCTATGATAGATTGATAGCTTCATGTATGTCGCGTAGGTATGCTTAAAATATGACTCCATTCTCCCTCTTATGATTAGAGTGTGGCCCAGATCTCAGCAATAGGTACCTCACTCCCGCTGGCTGTGGTATGGTACAAAACATTACATACCCTGGTTCTTGCCATCCCATGAAGGCTATTAGGGTGATCAACCATGAGTAATGGAACTTTGTGCCTAGGTCCTACACATCCTTGCAGTCCTCTTGAAATAAGTTCAATATTGCAGCACCGAGATCCTTCATGTTGAATTTAGAAAACAACTGAGTTTTCACATCCTGGATAATCTCCTTGTTCTTTCCTATCAGCAACATGTCATCCACATACAAGACCAAATAACTCAAATGATAAACAATTAATTTAAAATACACATAGTGATCCTCTTTGCTTCTTGTGAAGCCAAGTCCCAACATATAAGTATCAAATTTTTTATACCACATCCTTGGTGATTGTTTTAAATCATACAGGGAATTTTTCATCTTGCATACCAGCTCCTTCTTTCCCTTCATAGAAAATCCTTTTGGTTGCTTCATACAATTTTCTTCTTCCAAATCCAAATGTAGGAATGTTGTCTTCACATCCATATATTTTACTTCAAGATAAAATGCAGTAGCAACAAACAACAGGAATCTTGCAGAAGTTAACTTGGAAACAGGAGAAAATGTCTCACCAAAATCAATTCCCTCAACCTCGGAATAACCCTTTGCTACTAACCAAGATTTATGTTTATACACTTTTCCTTATACATTCGGCTTCTTTTTAAATACCCATTTGTTGCCAATGGGATTTCTTCTAGTCGACAACTCCACTAGATCCCCAGCCTCATTCTTATCCAAGGCTACCATTTCTTCATCCATGGCCTTTTTCCAGAGTTTTCCATCCTCTGAATCCACTGCCTCCCTGAAAATTCTAGGATCATCATCAGTAATAGACAAAGCAAAATTTGAACAGAAATCAGATGGAGTATACCTTTCTAGTAAATTTCTTTCTTGAACCGATCTCCTCAATACTGGAGTATGAGTATCTTCTTCTTCTGATTCTTGTTCTTCTGTAGAGTTTGATTCACCATCCTTTAAATCAAACTCTATTTTCTCTAGTTCTTCCTTACTTGGTAGGACTTCATGTTTAACAACATCCTTCATTTCTCTAAATACCACATCTCGACTATACAAAACCTTCTTAGTTTCTAGGTTCCAAAGCCTATAACCTTTGAGACCATATTTATACCCAATAAAGATACACTTTTCAGCCTTCTTATCTATCTTACTCTTGTTTTCCATTGGAACATGAACATAGGCCTCACAGCCAAATACCTTGAGATGTGTAAGAGAAGGTTTGTTACCAGTCCATACCTCTTGTGGAGTATTTTCATCCATCGTTGATTAGGGAAATCTATTTTCCAGGTAACATGTAGTACCCACTTCATCTGCCCATAATTCTTTCCCTAACCCGACACCACTAAGCATGCACCTTGATTTTTCCATCAGCGTCAAGTTCATCCTTTATGTAACTCCATTCTATTAAGGTGTGTATGGATTAGTCTTCTTCCTTGCTATACCACATTTCTTACAGAATTATTCAAATTCATTCCCGCCAAACTCTCTTCTATTATCT
The DNA here is from genome assembly GCA_009831015.1 of Picea engelmannii. Classification (NCBI taxonomy): domain Eukaryota; kingdom Viridiplantae; phylum Streptophyta; class Pinopsida; order Pinales; family Pinaceae; genus Picea; species Picea engelmannii. The sequence goes on from ML789424.1 coordinate 274,245, forward strand.
GTCCTCAACACCTTAATTATTTTTGGCGTAGACCTCACCCTCTGAGGTTGCTCAACCTCCCGATATAGGACCGTTCAAACACCTCAGTCAAATTGACTCTGCAGTCCCCTATTGGAACCCAATGCAAATTTATCACAGGTCCCTCTTTCTCCAAAGTGCAGGTCCTATTAACCCTGTGGCTCTCTTCTTAGCCCTTTGAAGAAATTGATGGCAGCACTCGTTCTCTGTGCTAGGACCTTTCTATCATATGACATCGGGATGTGTCCCAGGGATAAACAATGAAAAAAGCTTCGAGCTTCGGGCTTTCGGAGTTTTCCACAACAACCAACTCCTATGTTCCCAAACTCTGAATTGGCGAACTCAAATGACATGAGGATCAATGATCCTCGTTCCTCCTTCAGATCGATGATGGTGATCTATTCAAACTTCATCCTTTAGGAGTCTCTTGCTTGTTCTCCCCTGACCTCTTATGGACTGTCACTTCTCTGAAATGTGCGGATATCCTCCATGTGTCCCTTCTAGATCCAATGTTCTGTATCACTCCAGTCTTTGTGACTTCATGAAGATTGCTCTTTTCTCTTGGTAATCCCTCTGGAGCTCTAAATCCTGGATCTCCAGATATTTTTCCACCTGTGTCCTCCTAACGATGGGTGACTTTTCTCACCTTCAGGACTTTAGCAAGTCCTTCCTCCTTGTGCACACTTAGAACTTTGTCTTCCGAAGACTTATACTGTTCCCGACCCTTTTATGCTCTCCTTGTAGGAATTTTGCGCACGATAATGTTGTTTCTCCTAAGATTTTGTTCGGCTCAACCCTTGAAGGTTCTTGGCTCTACTGCATCCTTCTGCGAACCTTCTAGTGCCCTCTTGGAAACTTGACACTCTTCCTCCTGAGCTCGTAAGGTGAACTTAATTTATCCTTGGTGCACTCCTTGCACTCGTTTAAGCCTTCAGATGGCTTCTCCCTGAATTATTCCAGAATTACTAAGGAAACTTATTTTCCCCACTCAATGCACACTTGCAAAGCCTTCCTTCCTCAGAGTGTTCAACAACTCTAGGTTTCTCTCAATTTCTCCAACACTCCAGAATGTGTTGGTTCTGTATGTACTAGCACTTGCTCAATTCCCTCCTGGCAGAGTCCGATAGATTCTGCAGTAACTATGTGCTATGCTTACTCTTCCACAATATTTCTTTCCAAGGTATTCAGCAACCTTGAAATTCTCCCTTGAGTCTATGGATTATTCTTTTGTGCCCTCCTGGCACATTCTCCTCTGACTCAAAAGAGTTCAGACACACACTCCTTGTGTTGGCTCACAGAGTTTCAACTCTCTAACGTTCACTCCTTGCACTTAGCCTAATGAACCAAAACTAATTCAACACACTCACAGATAAAGGATTCTATCCCTACCCCTGCAGATGAATTTTAACATACATCTACAATATAAACACACATGAGTAACATTCACAAATAAACATCCATTACATAGGAAAATGGAAAACAATTAAATCTATTCTTTTTATATTAATGGCAGAATTTCAATTACAATATATGAGTTTGGACTACAACTGAGTCTGAGCTCTCAACAACCTCTTGGCTTACGATGGTTTTTCATCAAATTCCAGCAGCCTCTACTGGGCATACAATACAAATATTTATACAAGAGGATCTTGATGAGCTTCCCTCCAAGATATACTAGTGGTGTCTTATCACCATTCAAAATGCCCAACTAATGAGGCATATTACAATGATGGAAATCCAATCCGAATCAGATGCAGAACCCCTCTACTATCATCCATTTAATGCAACCTCATCTACAGCTTGTGTTAAGGAAAAATGAGAGGATGGCACCTCTCCCTTCCTTGCATGTGCATCAACGTGCTAAATAGTTGGTACGTGATGAGGTGGAGTGATGCTCCTGCATCATACTCCACGGCTATGAAAATTCTTGAGCTCCTACTCATGAGCTTCCCTACTCTATTGAAATTATCCTGGATCCCAAACTTTCTCCTCAAGTTTTCCTCCTACTCCTCTTCTTTGATGTTGTTGTTGCTTTTGCATCTTCCCTACTGCTCGTGAAAGTTCTCCTCTGTCCAGCTTCTTCTTTCTGAAAACTTCTTCTGACGATTTAAACATCAGCTCCCTTATCTCTTGTATCACCTCTTTTAGCTGCTTCATCGACTAGTTCTCCTTGTGAAATTTACTTGGCTGCAACTCCTCATACTTCTCTAAGGGTAGATCATCTAGATATCCCACTCTACTCTCAATCTCTTGTGATGCTGACTAGACACCCTGCTGCAGAATCCAATTTTGCAGGCTCTTTATTGAATTGTTGTTTAGCTATCCCCTCTAACAGACTAGATCCTATCAGTTCTTCGATTGGTTCAATTCCATCTTCCTCCATCTGCAACTCATGTTGGCATGTCTTCCCTAGTATGGTTATTTCCTAGCAGCCACCTTCTGGTTCCAGACTGTCCAACCAATCCTCCAGCATCTTCAAATCCATCTCCCATTGAGTGAGCAACTTGACTGGGTGCTCCTCTTCTATTGGGGAAGACTTCAATATCTGCTCCTTCTCCTCCATGACAGTCTCAACTTTTTGTCCTTTTACTACTATCTCTGGAACAAATATGCTAGCCTCTCCTTGGCTATTTGGAAGGAATATCTCAACTCCTCCAATGACACAGAACGCTCCTCTGATCTTTCTCCTTGGTGGTGGAAGAATTTAACTTCTCATCCTCTTCATTCACGTGGTGTGTAGTTCCACATGAATCTTTATATGGGTGAGGCCCTTCTTCCACCTTCTTCCCATTTTTCAACATCCCTTGCTGACATGAACTCTCAGTTGAGCTCATTTATTATCACTTTCCCACCTGTCAAATCGACATGTCTCCTCTGCCCTCCTGGAAGTTTATGAGGTCAACTAATCCCTTCTTATTTCCCACTTGGAAATCTACAAGACCTCTGCCAGATCTCTTTCCTTCGCCACTGGGGTTTTCGTCATGTCTCAACCACCTTTTGAACACCTATTTCTCCGTCCTGGACAACAAATTCTGAACAGGCCACTTGGTTGTCCTTTTCAAAGGCCACTCATATCTCCAGTGTACCTTTTCCTCCTGGTGAATTTTCAATGCTAGCTTCTCCATCTCTGCTTGGATTTCACTGAGCTCCTTGTCCAGTTCTGCTTTGCTTTTCCATGGGCAGTCTTCTCCTCGATCGCACTTATGGTTTTCAATTACCATCTTGCTTCACCGATAGCCCACCTAGTTGTTTACCATATATTGCACACCTTGCAACAGTCTCCACATAGCATCACACTCTGTCCCCTTGCCTACAAAAATAAATTATGTGGCTCTGATACCACTTGGCACAGAACTTCCACTCTAGGGTTGCTCGACCTCCCAGTCTAGAATCATTCAAACACTTGATTCAAATTGAATCTTCGGTCCCCTGCTAGAACCCAATGCAAATTTATCATAGGTCCCTCTTTCTCCAAAGTGCGGGTCCTATTAACCCCATGACTCTCTTCTTGGCCCTTTGAAAAAAGTGATGGCAGCACTCATTCTATATGTTAGGCCCTTTCTATCATATGACCTTGGGCTATGTCCCAGGGATAAACTACAAAAAAAGCTTCAGGCTTCAGGCTTTCGGATTTTTCCACAACAGCCAACTCCTATGTTCCTGAAATCTGAATCGACGAACTCAAATGGCGCGAGGATCAACGGTCCTCATTCCTCCATATCGACAACGGTGATCTATTCGTACTTCAGCCTTTGGGAGTCTCTCGCTTGTTCTCCCCTAACATCTTATGGACTATCACTTCTCCAAAATGTGTGGATCTCCTCCACGTGTCCCTTCCAGATCCAACGGTCTGGATTGACTCCTCTCTTTGTGACTTCAAAGATTGCTCTTCGCTCTTGGTATTCCCTCCAGAGCTCTAACTCTTGGATCTCTAGATCATTCACCACCTATATCCTCCTGATGATGGGGAATTCACTCGCTTTGGAGACTTCGGCAAGTCCTTCCTCCTTGTGAACACTTAGAATTTTCTTTGCCTGAGACTTAGACTGTTCTTAGCCCTTTTTTGCTCTCCTTGCAGGAATTCTGCACACAACAATGTTGTTTCTCCTGAGATTTTGCTCGGCTCAAACCTTGAAGGTTCTTATCTCTATTGTTTCCTTCTATGGACCTTCTAGTTCCCTCATAGAAACTCAACACTATTCCTCCTAAGCTCATAAGGTGAACTTACTTTGTCCTTGGTGCACTCCTTGCACTCGTTTAAGCCTTTAGATGGCTTCTCGCTGAATTCTTCCAGAATTACTAAGGAAACTCCTTTGCCCCACTCAATGCACACTTTCAAAGCCTTCCTTCCTCAGAGTGTTCAGCAACTCTAGGGTTATCTCAATGTCTCCAACACTCCATAATGTGTTGGTTATGTATGCACTCGCACTTGGTCAATGCCCTCCTGGTAGAGTCCGACAGAGTCTGCAGTAACTTTGTGCTACGCTTACTCTTGCACAGACTTTCTTTCCAAGGTATTCAACAACCTTGAAATTCTCTCTTGATTCTATGGATTATTCTGGTGTTCCCTCCCGACACGTTCTCCTCTGACTCAAAAGAATTCAGACATGCACTCTCTGTATTGGCTCACAGAGTTTCAAATCTCTGACGTGCACTCCTTGCACTTGGCCTAAAGAACCAAAACTAATTCAACACACTCATAGATAGAGGATTCTATCCCTACCTCTGTGGACGAATTCTAAAATACATCTACAGTATAAACACACTTGAATGACATTCACAAATAAACATCCATTACATAGGAAAATGGCAAATAGTGAAATATGTTCTTTTTCTATTAATGGTGGAATGTTAATTGCAATATACGAGTCCAGACTACAATTGATTCTTAGCTCTCAACAACCTCTTGGCTTACGATGGTTTTTCATAAAATTTCAGTAGCCTCTACCGGGCATACAATACAAAGATTTATACAAGAGGGGCTCGATGAGATTCCCTCCAAGCTATACTAGTGGTGTCTAATCACCATTAAAAATGCCTAACTAATGAGGCAGATTACAATGATGGAAATCTGATCTGAATCAGATGCAGATCCCCTCTACCATCATTCACTTAAGGAGACCTCATCTACAGCTTGTGTGAAGGCACAACTTGGCTCCTCGAGCCTAACAGCGTTAATTTCCTTAATTACATTTTAAACTTTCGAAGGAAAAATGAGAGTACAGTGCCTCTCCCTTCCTTGAATGTGCACCAACGTGCTAACCAGCTAGTGCGTGTTGAGGTGGAGTGATGCTCCTACATCACTTTTATCTATTTGATTCTCAACAAGAACCTTAAACTCTTTAAACCTACAAAAGACTTTGAATTTATTCCTAAGCAAATATATCCAAGTATTCCTCAAGAAGTCATCTATAAATGAGACATAGTACACATATTTTCCCAATTATGGAACCGACATAGGTCCAAACACAACACTGTGAACTAGTTGTAAAAATCCTTATGCCCTTGTTGCACCAGAGGGGAATATTACCCAATTCTTCTTCCCATATACAAAATGTTCACAGAAATCAAAATATAGAGGGAAGTTAGACATACCTTCAACCATACCTTTACCACGTAGTAATCGAAGACCCTTCTCTTTGATATGCCCCAGTATTTGATGCCACAATAGAACCTTTTCTCCAGAGACTGTAGGAGTTCTTTCTTCCTTAACTCCAATATCAAGAACAATGGAACTATTACACCCATCACTAATAGTGCTTCCTTGTAGCTTATATAGAGTTCAAAACCGATCTCCCTTCAGCAACACCATTTCTATTCGAACCATCATGCAAGTTTCCTTTTCAAATATTTTTTTTACCCCTGCATCATCCATTTTGCTTACAAAAATCAAATTTATGGCCAATCCTGGGATGTGCAAAACACAAAGTAGTGTTCTAATCCTTCCATCTATGAGCCTCAACTTGACTTTTCCTCGACCTATGATTTTGGTTGTCGATTCATCACCAAGGAAAACATTACCTCCATCATACCTTTCATATTCACATAACCACTCCCTATGGGGAGTCATATGAAAGGATGATCATGAGTCAACTAAACATGCCTCATGATCTGCATTTGTGCTTGAAGAAGCCAAGTACACATCCCCTCCTTCTTCCTTGGAGGTATTTTATTTTGTAGAAGGAGATTCTTCAAATCCCTTCTTTTTCTCAACTTTGGATGTACATTGGTTCTTGTAGTGCCCTTCTTTTCCACATCTCTAGCATACCTTTACAAACTTTCTAGGAGACTTAGATCTTCCCTTAGACTTAGATCTCCCACTTGAGGACTTAGATCTATTTATTTCTTGGGAGCATCCTCTTGCAAATAATGCATATATGTTTTGTCCTTCCATGTTCTTTCGTCTCATATCCTCTGACAACAAGGATGAGATCACTTAATCAAACCTCAAGGCAGTTGTATTACTACCTGTGACCACAACTAGACTATCCCGCGAGTCTGGTAAAGAGCACAGTAAAATGATATGCTTATCTTCGTCTGAAATTTTAATCTCAACAGATACTAACTGACTTACCACAATATTGAAGGCATTCAAATGCTCTGCCACCGAGTCTCCATCTCTCATCCTCGGGTTATATAGCTTCTTTCTCAAGAATGTCTTATTTACTAGGGACTTACACTGATACAAATTCCCCAACTTATCCCATAAATCCTTGGTTGTATCTTCCTCTGACACATTCAGTAATATTGAATCTGAGAGACATAATCGGATTAATCTCTTCACCTTCCGATCCAAATTTTTCTAGTCATCTGTTGAAGTTCTTATAGGTTGTTATCACTGAAATTTCGTCCGCACATGGCGACAAGAACTTCGCATCGTCAAAACAGGACTGGAGTCATTCATGGCACAGGATTAATTCCACAGCATTGCAAAAGGGTCAAAAAACTATACAAAATGACCAAAAATTTGAAGGGCGCTTTACAGAACCTGGGTTCGCGCGCATATGCGCATAACAACAATGTACAATGCGCGCTTCAGCGCACGATGTGCGTCTATTGGGCGAAAAACCCACGCGCCTGCTAAACAACGCATTTATTGAAATTGGTCGGCCTCCCAACCACTAATGGATCAACTCCCAAGTCGATTTGACACCAAATCCAAGCTCAATCCTCATGGTGGGCTGGTCAAAGACCTAATTGAGCCCTAAAGAGCCCCTTTTCACATTCCAAAGAGGTCACATAATAACCCAATGTTTGGTTATAAAAATCCATGAATAACCACCATTTTCTCAAGGAATTCTTTGTATTGTTATGCTGCTGAGATTGCTAAGGACCCATTCTTTGGCAATAAACATCACAAGCTGCATAGAGCTATTCACCCCTCACTTGAGTGAATAAGCTTGGAGTTATTTCACCCACATTTTCATCTTTTCATTGTAAGGAGAGCAAGCTTTGAGGGCCTCAAGAGCCTTCCATTGGAGGAAGAAGGGACCCAAGTGTTGGGCTCCGGATTTATAAAATTTTCTTGCTGGTTCTTGAAGATATTGTTTACTCTCCTGAAGTCTTTTGTTTAGAAAATGGAATTCTTTCTGTGCTATTCATATTCTGTTACACATATATGGGCCTTGGAGAACAACTGCTCAAAACACAAGATAATATCCCAATATGTGCTTCAATCATTGGACAAAATCTTGCTCTGCATTCACTGGAGCTTGGCCCTGAATGGGTGAAGGAAAGGGTTTAAAAACAAGGATATAATGTGGATGCACTGTCACCTCTTGGTGCAAATGCTGTAAAGGGTAGACAAGGATTAATTTATCTCTGAAGCAAAGCTACCAACTGGTGCTTCTGATGACGTTGAAGTTGTTAAATTGTTTGCAAAAAGACATAGGGGTATTGTTATCCCTGGTGGTGCTAGTGGAGGACCAGGGTATGTTTGTGTTTTATTTGGGAATGCTTTCTGAAATATTATTCAAGATGTGAAACTTGTTAAGATCATCATTTACTTCAGTTTCTGGGGTTATTGGGCAACATGCAAAATGCCAAGATAAGTCTGACTCTGAACAAGATAAACAGAGTACTAAGTGATTTGAGGAGGAATCTCTACAGCTGGACCTTTCCTTGACAGAATAGTTGGCGCCCTCTGCCACTTCATAAATCTGTGCATGTGTAACGCAGGGGGGAAACCTTTTGTTTGAATCATTGAAACAGCTGGCATCAAGCATTTAAATTCATGCATAACGCAAGGAAGAAAATCGTGGCATGATTAACTGTGTAAAACGTGTCTCATCCTCCGGCAATATTCTTAAAACTGTTTTATAACTTCTTGGGCGAAAAGGCACGCATTGCCAGAGGTCTGGAACGTTTTGCAAAGAGATTCCATGCGTTGCCAGAGATCTAAAACGTCATATGAGAGCTTCTATGCTCGAGAAAAGATGAAAAATGATGGAGAGAAAGAGGTAGAGGGGATCTGAACGGCGGGGATGTTTTGAGAAAGGAGATAGACAGAGCATAGACTAGATAGGGGAATAGAACAAGAAATTGAACCTCTAAGCATTTTGTACTGTTCTTATTCTCAATGAAATAGTTAAGAGTTCCATGAATTCGACTATTGTTGTTTGTAAGTTTGCTATGGGTTATTTATTTCCCAGTATGTGTTGATTTAGAGAACAGGCTGTTGACAGAGAAGGCAGAGCCCCCTTTGATGGAAACAAAGCTGATACATTGTATTTACAGTAGATTTCATCCATTACTTTTCAGAAAATATTCAACCCCAATCTACATTGCCAGTCTTCTCATGGGTTTAATAGCATAGAAGTATAATTTCATTTGATTGCAACAGAGGGTTTAGCATTTCAAGATTCCAGTTTAGACATTACCTTTTTCAGCCATTGATTTCATTTTTAGTTCAGATTGCTTAACATTCAGGAACTAGCCTGGATATCTCATGAGATAGAGAAGTTTCTTTTGATTACAGTAGAGGGTTTATCTTTTACATGCATATACAGAACAGTACTGGTTAGTACCAAGTAGTACAAAGTAGTGCAAACGTGTGCAGAACAGAGTAGAGTACAGTAGCTTCTTTCAGCAAGATTCTTTTAACAGTTCAGGGACTAGTTTGGCATCCTTTAAACCCCCTCTTCAGCCTTGCATTTCCTGTGCTGGTTCCTCTAAGTCTACCTTCCCGGGTTGACAATTAAATGTTGATTTACATGGTATATCTGCAGCTCGATATTTTTGGCGTCGTTTCCGGGGAGGTACTAAAAAGGATTGGAGAGTGGGCTCCGAAGTTTTGCCAAGTAGATTTGATTCAGAGGGTGTGCATTTGATTCAGTAGAAGTAATCTTCATTTCAGAGTAGAGTGCCTTTCTTTTCAGCAGATGCCATTTCCTTTCAGCAGAGTTTTTGTTTCTTTCAGTTTACATAGAGCAAGTGTGTTTTCATTCTCAGTAGAAAGATATTTCATTTAGCAAGTATGCAGATTTCATTTCAAGCAAGTGTGAGTTTGCAAACTAGTTTTCAGAATTGGTTATTTGGTGTGACTTGCAAAGATTTTTAGCAAACCCCCTACAACAAAAGAAAAAATCACAAAAATTGACTAATGGATTCAAGATTGAAGGAACGGAAGAAGATATTGTTGCAAGAGCTTTCGTGCATCTTGCAGGAACTTGAAGAGATCTTTGCAGCTCAAGAGATGGAGGAGGAAACAGTTGATTCAGTGGTTCTGTGTGAACACCTTTGCCAGCCTGCAGAAAACAACGAGCAATTAGAAACTCCAGCAGCAACAGAACCTGGTATGCATAATCATATTGAACATTGGGTTC
>ML789424.1:306609-317083 GCA_009831015.1 Picea engelmannii
CAGATCACAGTTGAGCCAGCAACCCCTAATCCTACAGGTGGTGATATACAAGAAATTTTTAGACAATCTCTTATTAAATCACATAAAGCCTTTGCTAGTCTTAGGCAACCAAATCACCCGTGGGGTCAACCTTTAGACTTCTCGGAAATCAGAGAACAATTAGGTGATATAGACCTTACTGTGAATCCTACAGATCCAAATACAAATCCTACTGCAGGAGGATCTGGGATACCTCCTTCACAACCTCCCTCATCTCCTTCTTCTTCTGGAGGAGATTCCTCTTCTAACGAAGGCAAATCACCTTCTCAGCCTTCTACACCCACTACCCCAATGGAAAATCAGAACAACGCTGCTAGACCTTGGTTGGACCAGGACGTCGTAGTAGTACCTGGAGACCAACACCCTTTACCTAAGCACCCGGAGAAATGGCTTCCTAAGTTTGATCCCGATTCAAAACGGATAGCTGAAGATCATATCAAAAAATTTATGTTAGCCATTAGACTTCATAACGTTGAACATGAAGATGTTGTCTGTAGGTTGTTCCCTTACACCTTTGAGGGTAATGCATCCACTTGGTACTTTGCCCAGCAACCTCACACGATAGTGTCTTGGGAAAAATTTGAGTCATGTTTTTTGGAAAAATTCGGAGATGGCAAACCTCCTGAAGTCTTAGTCATGGATCTTTCAAACTTAAAAATGAATGCAAAAGAAAAAGTTAAAGATTTTAATCAAAGATTTTTAACACTTAAGAATAAAATCCCAGCAGACTCTATGCCGGCTGAGGGTCTTGTAATAGCTTATTACACCAAAGCTTTGCATCAAAGTATAGCTATTTGGGTGAAAAGATCCAAAAATGCCACTTTGTTAGAAGCCTTTGAAGAGGCTATGCAAATTGAAAAAGACATTCTTAGCCTTAAGGATTCTTCTAGCAACGAAACTGAGACTGTTCCTTTTTCCAAGAAGAAGATTGAAATTCTTCCCAGACCTACGCAAAACAAAACTCAATCCGAAAATTCTGATTTGGAAAGTTTAACCAAAGTTGTACAAAAGTTATCCAATCAGGTTACAGACTTAAAAAGGTCGACCGAGGAAGCCTCTTCGAGTAAAGGACCCTACAAACCCCCTTTTCGAAATCCTTTCCCAACCAACCGGATTAATCCAAACCCTGAAGGCCTGAACCTAGAAAGTTTGCAGTGTGCTCTACAGACGATTCTAGGAGCCCAAGATGACTTGATCCCTCCTGACACTCCTCAAGAGGAAGTCGAGCAGGAAACAACCCAAGAAGAAGAGTCTTCTCCAAATATCTTTGGTCACCTCCCTGATAGTATCTTTCAAGCTAACTTTGAGACTGTGCACCCTTACAATACTAGGAGCAAGACCGCGAACAAACCTCCTGCCGAGAACACTACAACTTTACCTCCAAAGCCATCTAAATCAGCAGAAATTAAACAGAGTAATGTCAGTCCTAAATTAGATTATGATGTTGTTGAATATCTTAAGAAATTACGGGCTAACATTTCTATTTATGAGTTGTTGAAATTTCCATTTTTGTTACAGAAGATGTTGCAGAATATTTTAGACAATGGCAAGAATGGTAATTCAAACGGTAATAAGGTTATGCAAAGAAAAGTTCCGCAAAAGACTTCCACTAAAAACAATCCTGATCCTCAAGATAAAGGAAGCCTTCATGTAACTCCTGTAAATAATGTAAATAACAATGTAAATAGTGTAAATAATTCAGATAAAGTAGTCTTAGAGGATGCGAGTAAGAAACCACAAGCTACAACTCTAAGTACTCGCAAGAATGTTCCTCCTTTTCTTTTAACTTTCAAAATCTTCAACAGAAATGTGCACAACTGTATGGTTGACTCAGGAGCCTCATCAAATGTGATGCCCTGGTCAGTCTACCAAAAGATTAATGCTGAAGTTGAACCATCTTCTTTGAAAATCATACAACTTGATCGAACAGATGTTAAAGTTATGGGTGAGCTAAAAAATGTATTGATTATATTATCATCTAACCCTAAGGTTCATCAAGTTATTGATATAATTGTGGTGGATATCCCAGAAGTGTATGGTATGTTTTTGAGTAGGGACTGGTCAGAGAAGCTACATGGTTACTTCACAACGGACTGGTCTCATTTATGGCTTCCAAAAAATGGCAAGCCCAACAAAATCAGGGTGAATCATGAGCATTACCTCAAGTTCATGATAACAGACTTGAATGACCCCAATGAACCATATACATCTCCGGCTGATTCACCTGAAGTCCAAGGGATGGACACCTACTTCGTAAATTTCATTGCTGAAATTTCACCTATAAACAATCCAGAACAGCAATCTGAGATCTTAGCATGTACGCAACCGACAGCTTTTATCCAACAATCCCGTGAGCCCGATGAAAATCAAATTTGGTCTTTATATTTTGATGGTTCCAAGTCGAAAGAAGGAGCTGGTGCAGGCTGCATCATTATCGATCCGGCTGGTAATAAAACATTATTGGCTTTTAGGCTGGAATTTGAATGTACTAATAACATTGCAGAATATGAGGCTTTATTACAAGGTCTCAGAAAAGCCTTAAACATGCACATTCAAAATCTAGTTGTATTCGGCGACTCTGAGATAGTGGTTAGACAGGTGAGAAATTCTATACATTTTCTTACCCCGCATCTCAAATGTTATCAGTCTGAGGTATGGAGTTTAATGAACAAATTTTATGCTTTTAATATAAATTCCATTCCTAGATCAAATAATACTGAAGCAGATCTACTAGCTAATGTTGCTTCTAAACTTCTTCCTGCAGAAGGCTTATCCCTAAACGCATTCTCCGTGGAGCTATTGTTTCGACCATCTGTTCCAGACAATATCATGAACTAGAGAGTATTTGACGATGATCAGCAGATCATTAACTTTCTGCACATGGAAGAAACCTTCCAAGATGTTGTGATAGATGAACAAATGCATGATGACAATTTGCATGACTTTACGGTAATACCTAATCCGAAATCTCCTGAAGCTCTATCGGACGTGGTAAATTCCTTACCCAAATCTGTTGCTAGACTAGAAAAGTTTTATGATTTTGAAGATAAATTTTAAAAAACGGTCAATTGTAAAACTAACAGTTCCTCATTAACTTATAAAAAAGTCAATTTAGGAACTAATGAAAACCCTCAGTGCATCAACTTAGGCTTGGGGTGTTCTAGGCAAGAAAAATTTGCTTTTGTTAAATTGTTTAAAGAATTCAAGGATGTCTTTGCTTGGACTTACGAATATCTTAAAACGTTTGATCCTAATATTATACAGCATGTCATCTCAATGAAGCCTCAAACCTTGCCCTTCCAACAGAAACTGATAAAAATGCATCCCAAGCTAGAACCGACCGTACAAAAAGAATTGAATAAACTCCTAAATGCTAAAATAATTTTTCCTATTAGACACACTCAGTGGGTATCCAACCTCGTCCCAGTGCGGAAGAAAAATGGAGAAATTTGACTTTGTGTCGATTTCCGAAACCTCAACAAAGCATCTGATAAAGATAATTATCCTGTCCCTCCTATGGAACAGATACTTCAACAAGTATCTGGTTCTGAGAGGCTATCCTTATTGGATGGTTTCTCTGGATATAACCAAGTCTTAATGTCTCCGTCATACCAGTTGAAAACTATCTTCCGTACCCCGTGGGGCACTTATGCTTATCGCAAAATGCCCTTTGGATTGATCAATGTTGGTGATACCTTTTAGAGAGCAATGGATATTGCTTTCTGAGGCTTGATCAATCACTCTGTAGTAGTCTACTTAGATTATGTAACTATTTATTCTAAAAACAAAGGTGATCATCTAGCTCACCTACGAGTCGTTCTGCTACGATGCCGTAAATTCGGCATCTCTTTGAATCCCAAGAAATCCATCTTTGTAGTAGAACAGGGTAAACTACTAGGATTCATTGTGTCTAGAAATGGAATGATTATTGACCCCGAGAGGACCCAAGTCATCGCTAAACTTCCTCCACCTACCTCCAAGAAATCTATGCAGTCTTTCCTAGGCCAGATTAATTTCGTGAGAATATTTGTCCCTAGTTTCTACGAAATGGTCAGGCCTCTCCAGAACTTGATTAAGAAAGACACCCAATATCACTGGGGACCCACTGAAAACCAAGCTTTTAACGATATAAAGAAGGCTATAATTGATGCTCCGTCTCTCATGAGCCCTGATTTCTCTAAAGACTTTACACTTTATACTTTTGCCTCTGATCATTCCTATGTTGCAGTCTTAACTCAGAAGAATGCTGAGAACAACGAAGTACCCATCACCTTTATGAGCTCTGCTTTCAAAGGTGCTGAACTTAACTACCCAGCAGTCGATCGGAAAGCCTACGTTGTCTTCAAGGTAGTTAAGCATTTTCGGTCTTATCTTTTGAAGTCAAGGACCAAGGTCATCGTCCCCTACCCTGCCATTAGGAACTTGTTAGTGCAAAAAGAGTTAGGAGAGAAAAGAGCCAACTGGGTCACCTCCTTGCAGGAGTATGACTTAGAAATCACTCCAGCTCAGATCGTGAGAGGCCAAGGGTTGTGTAAATTGGTAGTTGATTCGAAAACTGAACAACAAGAAGTTAGTGACACGTCACACCTAGAACACCACGATCAGAGTTTGATTTGTTGTACACAAAACCTCGTAAGTCCTTGGTACGACGATATTAGATACTATCTTCAACATGGATCAGCACCCCGTCACCTTGACCCTCCCAAGAGAAGAGCTTTGAGACTAAAGTCTGCCTCCTTTCATCTAATCAATGGTATACTGTGTCGTCAGAATTTTGATGGCATACTGATGCGTTGTCTTGAAAAAGACGAAGCAGAAAGAGTCTTGCTTGAGTTGCATGCAGGAGAAGCTGGTGGTCACTTTGGTGGCGATACCACTGCTCATAAAGTCTTAAGAGCTGGTTATTACTGGCCAACACTTTTTAGAGATGCCCACGCCTTGTGCCGTAAATGTATCATTTGTCAGAAAGCGTCAGGGCGATTGCAAAAATCAGCTTTCCCTTTGCAGCCTGTTACAGTTGATTCTCCTTTCCAGCAATGGGGCCTTGATATCATTGGTCCTATTAACCCTCCATCCTCACAACAGCACAAATACATTGTGACAGCCACTGATTACTTTACTCGATGGTCTGAAGCTATCGCGCTAAGAAATGTTAACACAAGTCAGGTGATCACTTTTCTTAACTCGAATATCATCACCCGTTTTGGCATACCTGATTGTCTAGTTTTTTATAACGCTTCATACTTTTCCTCTCTTGAGATGAGTGAGTTCGCCTTAGAAAGAGGAATAAAGCTTAAGTATTCTGCGAGTTATTACCCACAGGGAAACGGCTTAACAGAATCAACAAACAAGAACTTGATCAAGATTATCAAGAGAACCGTGGCTGAAAATCACAAGAACTGGCACAACGCACTGTTGAATGCACTATGGGATGACAGGGTAACACCCAAAGCCGCTATAGGTAATTCCCCCTTTTTTCTCGTTTATCGCAGAGAAGCCATTTTGCCTCCTCATGTTCTTCTTCCTTCGCTCCAATTGTCACAAAAAGTTCAAGAAGAAGAATGTCCCCCTTTAGAAAGTCGTATCAACGCTTTGATGAAGTTAGAAGAAGTAAGAACCCAAGCCAAGCGTAAACTAGATCAACATCAACAACTGATTAAAATTTGGTTCGATTCTAATTCTGCTTCTGATAGAAATTTTGAAGTAGGCGATCTCGTCTTAAAGTGGGACAAACCACACGAAGGGAAGGGTGAACATACCAAGTTTCAAAATTTATGGCTTGGGCCATTTTTGATTGCTGAAAAGTTGGGTTCTAGTTCTTTTTGTCTGCAGAATCTTGAAGGATAGCTTGACACCTATCCGATGAATGGCCAAGCCCTGAAAAGATACCTTGCTTGATTTTGATTCTTGTATATTATGTAAATATTTTCGTTTCTTTTTATTTTCTTTTGATTTTGATTTGATTGATCAGTTTGGTGTGTTTTTGTGTGTTTTGAAACATATGCATGCTTATGCACTGAGCCATTCAGACAGAGACTATAAGAAAATCTCTTCGCTGAAATAAACTTTTGAAAAGTTGTACGAACATCAGTGATATATATCTCTGAAAATGATTTTGGAAAATGTTGTTTGAAAGAAGTCAACTAATTTCGATCTTTGAGTGAAGTTTGTCATGATCATCTTTTTCTTTTTACGCTATCCCTTTTCTGTAAAGGAATGACTCAAAAGGATGTCTCCCTGTCGTAGTAAGTTGTTTTAGAAGTAAAACATTTCTGGAGATGAATAAAGGACAGTGTTAAAAAATTCTGATGAGGTCTAAAAAAATATGAGAAAATATCAAGACTTTTCAGCATCACCCCGCTCAGCTATTCATAAAAGAAAAACAAAATAATAATGAAAATAAGAGCTGTGGGAAGTGTTTGTAAACCCGCCGGGATGCTGAACAGGTCCGATGGCAACGGGTAAATGCAAACATGGCGCCAAGACAACTTCGTCGGGGTACTGAACAGGCCTGCTGGCAGCGAAGCAATGTCGGGTAAATGAAAATCTAAAAAAAATACGGAACCTCTCTTTAAAAGTCCTTTATTCTAATCCAGAACTTCTTGACAGGATAAAGACGTCCGAGTGGGTTAAATGGAAACCCTGTCAAGGCTATGGACTCCTGCTGGCAGCAGTGGCCATGCCAACAGTATTGAAGATTTTATCATAAAAATCATGACTTGCTGATCTTTAAGACTGTTATTGGTTTACATCTTTTAAAAACATAGCTGGAAAAGATGGTAAATGTTGATGTTGGTACGATTTTCTGGTTGTTGTTTTAAGTTGAAATTTTTCTTTACTGTCCTGATCTGAATTCATTTCTTTTTACAGAGATAACTGCTTCGTCCAGTGTGTCTCCATTGTTGGCAGCCAATAATAATTTTTTCTTTTAATTGCACTAAAAAAGCTGCCTACACCTAATTGTCTTCTAAATCGACAAGTCATCGTCGCATTTTGCAACTAGACATTGGTTTCATTTCTTGCGACAATTGAAATTTGATTTCGTTTCAGTTTTCACAACTGAAAGTGTGAAAACTTCTCCATTGTTGTTTGGAATGTCGTAGTCTTTTATTGATTTTCTGAGAGACACTTTACCATTGGTTTATTGTATGACTACAAATGACTTTCAAATTATATCCATTCACTTTGAGTGTGCAACTCGATTTCTTTGGTAAAGTATTGAAAATGTTAAGTTATGAGTTATGTTTGATTTCATAAGGGTCATGGTTGATTTTGGTTATATATATGATATGATTCTCATTGTTTTGAGCTCTTAACTTATCGATTTCATATAGTCATTGGTTGAAATGTTTTTACACTTTGATTATGCTAAAAAATGCATGGGTCATATATCAATTTGGTTTCATATTTGAGTTACACTTGTCGCGTTGGTAAAACCTTTGGATGTCATGTTGGATCGAACTATACACTTGGCGCATGAATTTAACATATGGTATTTCTTTTATGTTTGATCGATGGCACGTTGATGTGGTTGTACACAGATTTGGGTTGGCCGATTAATGTGTTGATTGTTGATGGGAGAGTGATGTACTCAGCCATTAATGCACTACATGGCGGTGGTAATCCCACCACCTTCGCACGCATTACATTGATTCATCCTTTTTCGAGCGCTTGCAGCTGTTAAACCCTATCGTTTTTACTTCTGCGTGTTGTGTGGTTTAAACCAAACTCTATCATGAACAGAAGCCATGGCTCCTGTCGTAAGAGCCGAGCCCAATGGGTGTCAAGTGTTGCTGATGTTTGATGGTGCTTATAGCGACCTGGAAAAGTTTGGGTGGCTCCCGTTTATAAAGAAGTTAGATGGTTACAATCCTATCGTGGCTCGGCAATTTGCATTATCGTTCAATGGCTGCCGAGCCAAAGTTGGAGATGTTCAACTTGAAATTAATGAACAGTTTCTTAGCTCGGCGACCAGCCTGCCTATTACGGGATAGAAGTGGTCCAAAAGTTGCAAGGTAGATGATGTCCCGTGGACATTGTTATTCCAGTCTCGAACGGTGAACTCCTGCGACAAAGGCTTACCTGCAAAAATGTTGAAACCACGCTGGTATGATCCCCTAATGATAATCAAGCAATTCATTACTTGTGAGGGAAAGTACGGGTTCATTTTCTTATTTCACCTTCGTCTATTGATGGTCTTTATGGGTTTCGAACTTAGTATGCCACACTACCTGCATAGAAGTTTGTTCAAGATGGCTAAAAGGTACAAGCGTAGCCAAGCCGACACCAGCCTCTTCCATTTGGGTTTGATTAAAATGATAATGGTTTACGAGTTAGGGTTACATCGTGATTGTTGGGCTGATTTCCTCAGTCATAATGGCTTCGAAGAATCAAACCCTCCACAGGTTGAGAAACCTATGATAACCAAAACCCAGCCTATTCCCCCTATGCCTTATAGCGTTTTTCTACCCAAACCTCTACCCGACCCACCTACGAATTTGCCTATGGCTGTGACTAAACAGGTTGAAATTGATAAGCCCGCAACCAAAAAGCCTAAAGCTAAGACTGGTGCTAATTCTAAAGGCAAGAAAAATGCTAGGTTAATATCTCGCATGGCGAGAAATAAGCCTAAACCCCCTACCAAATCAGAACCTATCGTGGTTAGCGAAGACTCTGATTCAGAAGTTGAACGTTTTCTCGCCGATGAGTATCCTTACTCGGAAGGCTTGTGTAACAAACCTCCTCACGACTTTGTCAAGAATTTTCCACCCTGTCTGCGAGATGATCCTAATTTTCCTAGTATTAAACTACCTAGAGGAACCCTCGGTGAATCATCGAAACCCTCGACTGCTCAACCTGTTGTTCCACCTTGCGGTTAGTGTGGATTGTGGTTGGAGAGGTACTACTTGGATGTGCCTATGTTGCAATATAGAATCCATGATTTGGAAAACCAAGTGGCAAAGCTCACTGGTCATAACGCAAAGATGGAACCCTCTGACAAGAAGCAACGAACAGTTGGTTCAATTCTGTTCAAGAATGTCGAGTCAGCCACGGCAATCATCAATTCCAAATTGGCATATCCTCAGCAATCTTGTTGGTATAATTTTCACTCATTTATATGGCATGATCATAACCTCTGTATACATTGTTGACCTGCTCTGTCATGCATTTGTTGTATATAAGTTTTGATTATTAATTTTTGGATTGATTTTGATTAGATTTAATTTGATTGATCATGATTTGATTTGAATACTCTATTATTAAGAATTGTTGATATCTTTTCTATTTTTGGAACACAAACAATATCTCTGTTTGATTTGGTTATATCCTATGCGATATGATGGGCAAATTGGTTAACTGTTGTGATTGTAAATTCTATATTACATAATCAAATTTCGAATGGATATGAAAACTGGCTGTTACGATTTGAACTGCATTCGATGGTAATAAATATATTGTTTGATTTCGATTTGAGGAATGAGATTGATCGTATCCAGTCTTACGATTTGTGTCTATAATTAAATTCAGTCATATCCATTTCAGTTATATGCCCGGTTTGTATTATGGATTCTGTTGACTCTGTCAAGACCCTGTCTGTTGACTGTGTGGTGATCAAACATGAAAATCGTTGATTCGATATTTATGGAGTATGATTTCATCCGATTACAATTGAAGCAATTTACATATCGTGATTTTAACTGAATGATATCAATCTGTTGTTGTGATTATAACTAGTCAATGACAGTTACGACCATTATATCGGTCATACCTGTGAACTGTTTGAGACTCAGCGAACGAGATCTGTGGCTGGATTCTATGGATATAGTTATGCATGAAATCGTGACGGATTTTCTATATTGGCAATTGATTAAACGATATGAATCCTATACAAATCAATTATGATTGTCTCGTATCTTATACAATTTGATTCGTCATTGATTGCATTTATGAAACAGTCATGTTGAGATTTGATCCGATTTTATGTCAATTGGAAAAACAGAGCATTCTTACCATGTCCCAATTGCATTCTTTTTTATTTGGTTTAATTTAAAGGATAATTTTAATTGAATCATTAGTAATTCGTTTTGGATTTGATTTTATTTGATTTTACCTGGCCCTGTTTGCTATTTTTGACTAGCTACAGAATCAAGTGATTCTGTAGCTAAGTCTGTAGAGTCAATTTTTTTATTGTTTTCTTAATAAAATATCCTTCTAATCTGATCTTTGTGTTCTATTGCAGGAAAATTCGAATTGGCAATAGATATCATGAGTAGTTAGGGGATGATCTACATATTTTACTTGCATTTTATTTCCTTAGTTTAGAAGATTTTGGGATTTTTCCCCAGATTATGTAAAACAATTTGCTATTATTCACAAGGATGTTTTACCTTGTGAGAAACCTATATAAACTTATGATTTTTGTAATAATCATCAT
>ML789424.1:317314-348347 GCA_009831015.1 Picea engelmannii
AGTTGATTTGAGTTATTATAATCATAATTAGTATCTTGTATATATAATAGTTAGTAGTTTATAGTTAGAATTAGTGTAGTTAGTTTAGTTTGCTTTATTAGTTTCTAGTTTCCTTTAATTTAGTTAGTTTCATGTATTCAGTTATAGTTTAGTTTGTTTTATTTACTTTAGTAAGATTTCTTAGCTCAGATCTTTTCTCTTTGGTTTTCATAGGAGACCTTAGAGCGGCCAACGGAGCCGTTAAACTCGTCAGGGTGGTCCATTCCAAACGGCTTGGGTTATTTAGACAACCCCGAACCGGTTCCACTCTCCCAGTTGACAAACGGCCAGTTTCGCCCGTCAACAGTAATGTAATGACAAAACTTGTTAATAGCATGAACAACTGCCAAGAACTCTTTCTCGGTGATTGTGTAGTTTAACTCGACAGGGAACAAGTTCTTGCTTACAAAATAAATGGCATAGAAATGTTGGTCTTCTTTCTACCCTAGTACCCCTCCTATTGCGGTGTCGGAGGCATGAGTGGATATATGAAATGGGAGATTCCAATTGGGCCCTCTAAGAACTAGTGCCACAGACAGCTTAGCTTTCAAGGTTTCGAAGGAAGTTTGACATTGCTCAGTCCAAACAAAATCAACATCTTTTATCAATACTCCAAACATAGGTGCTACAGGTTGTGAAGGTTTAACCTCAACTGGAATTTTATTATACAACTTATTGAACCTCTATGTGAATTCTAGAACTGATTCAGAGTTTTTCTTTCTAAGGGCTCCAAATTCAGTCAAGTAGTAGAGGTGATCCTTCCTCTCTCCCCATTGTCTAATAAATGCACTTTCAAGTTCTTCATAGGATCTTAAAGATCCAGCTGCTAAGGATCGAAACCAGGTCCTTACCTGTCCATCGAAAGTTTGAACAAGGAGTCTAGAATAAACATCTTCATGTTCTATTCCGAGTATGTTAGTAAATTGATTAAAAAAGTTTATATGTTCTTGGGCAATCAGATCACCTTCCCCTATAAATTTTGGAAGGCTTTTCATATAATTCTCAGGGAGATCATGAAGAGGAACAGGAAGAACGAGGGGAGCATATCTAGCAGCTACTTTAGTGAAAATCCTAGGAAGCGGTACTTGACCACCTCCAGGGGCACCACCTCCAGCTCCAGCACCTCCTTGTGCAGCCATGGTTAGATTTGAGAGTGAAGTTCGAAAAGTGTGAGGAGAAGATTCTCATAAATCTGGAGAAGAAACTTCAGGAAATGAGAAAGTATCGAATGAGGGGGGAAGTGAAAGTGATCTTTCAAGAGTTTCATATGTGTTTGATTGCGTAAAGTCAGGCTGACCTATAGCATATGTGGATAAAAAGACTTGTTTAAGTGATTTTCATGATTTTAAAATCTTTTCTGGATCGGAGACTAGCGATGTCTGCTTGCTATCCAAGTTTTTTCTGGTGTTCTTGTAGCTAATATCCAGTTTAGTTATTGTGGAGTCGCCAAGTAAAAAATATTAATCCTTAGAAGGTTTTCTATCCTTGTTCACTATCAAAAAACAGAAAATGTCAATGTCGTTCTTCCCAGGGAAAAGATTCGTTTCTTCGTTCCCCGGCAACGGCGCCAAAAAGATGTTGTTCCTGAGTTTATACTTTAAGGCTATAAAGTATACCATCAAGGCATCCATAAATATTAAAGGAATAATTTGAGAATAAGAATTCAAAGGAAGATTAAAGCAGAATCAGCTTCTCAATTGTCTCTGTCTTGCTTCCTATTGTTCTTGGATGTTAATGTCTCTCTCAATAGCAACCCATGAACGTTCTAACTCAACCCGGTTAGTTGTTGTTTGTAAAATGGTATTAAATAAATTCAAGGCAATACTGGTTTGATCTTGAAGGCCTTGTTCAATGTTGGGTTGTCTACTACTTGGAACAGTCATGGAGGATAAAACTTTATTTATTTGTAAAAGGATTTTAATCAAATGTTACTTCAAATTTTCCAAAGATGAGAACAAGAAAAACAATTTTTAAATTCAAACCAGTAATGTAAATACATTCGAGGTCGTTTCCTGGATTTGTAACAATTTTGAGAATCGTAAAATAACAAATAAACACTATAGAAAAATATGAGACTTTAATCAAGAAAGAATCTCATATTTCAATAGACAATGATGAAGAAAATGAGGTTTCTAACGAAATTTAAGTATTAAGGTACAAAATATTTACAGGTCTTAAAATTACTAATAGCAATTTTAGAGGGAAAACTATAAACAATTTGACATCCAAACCAATCTGAAATATAAATCAATAATGTAGATAACTTCAAATTGATTATTCGTTAGAAAAACATTGAAAGAAAAATTCAACAGAGTATAATAAACAGGGTTGAAGAACACATAGCTACAAATTTGCAGGATTCAGAATCTCCTTTGTGATCTATATTTTGATGTATTTGAAAACTGATATTACAAATGGCTCTCTCCAAAAATTCTGAAGCCTTTTCTCAGTCTTTAGAAGCTATATTTATACATTTTCATCAAAATTTTCTCGTTGGTGACTAACCAACTTCCTAATATTACGATTACATAAAAATAATGTCAACCGTTTACAATTTCTTTCTAATCTCTAATGATAAAAACATTTTAAAACATTTTAAGCTTGCGTTGATGAACTTCCTTTCTCCGCTTCAATACACTGAACACATTCCCCCAAAAACTTCACAAAAGTCCTGGGATCATCTAGTATCTCATTTGCTTCAAATAAGAAAAATCTTTTCTGCAATTCGGGCAAACGATTTTCTATCATCTTTTCTGTGAATTTAATAGTTTTCAACCTTAGATTTGACATCACCATCCATTTTTTGATCTCTGTAATATTGATCAATTTAATTTTTTAGATCTTTTTTTTCATTTCCTCTAGCTCTTCTCTAAACCTTAGCTGGTGCTTGGAAATATTAATTTCACCTAATAATCCGGAACAATCATCTGTTCTGATATTCAATGAAGCTCTTTCTAATAGATCGAAAATTCCCTGGAAATCATCATTGACTTCTCTTGTTATTCGTTTATATTTGACCAGTTTTGCTTCCCACACTTTTATTATTATGTCCCCTTTAACCTGTTCAGAAATAGATAATTTTTTAATCTTTCCAACCTCTTCCTTTGATGAGAAAGCCACTGCCTTCTGAAAAGTTGTTCTAGCTGCTTTCGCCTCCCTTTCCTTCTGGAACACATTCTCCAAAGACTTATTTGTTTCTTGAAAATATTTTTGGATTACTTCCAGATTCAAGAACACTTTCTGTTGTTCTGCCTCTATTCTTAAATATATCTCCAATGCTTGTGTCCTGAAATTTTCAAGTTCTATTACCTGATTAGTAATAGAAATAATTTTATCTTGTAAATTTTTGTTTTCTTCTTCCAACTTTCGAACCTATTCCTGTGTGACCTGTATTATGTGTTTTGCCTCATCCAAGTCTTTATTCTTTTTCTGTATTTCTTGCATATCCTTTAGTCTAGCTTGTTCTAGACCTTTCTATATTCCCCAACTAATATTTCTTTCATTTTCTTTTAGTTTGTCTTGCAACTAAATTATTGTTTGGTCCTTATGTTCGAGCATAGTTGTTAAATTGCCAACAGAATACATATTTGTTGATGCTATAGCGCCCATTGTACCTGCTAATTCTATAGCAAATTCTCCATCCTTGAGTTTATTTCCATCTATAATAACCCTATTCTTTTTAATCATCCCTTCTCCTCTTGGATGAATCTCCTATTTCAAGACTGCTCTTCGCTTTTTACTGAAAAAGTAATCTGATGGGGAATTTCATCTCTCAAAATTGGCTCTAGATCACTGACATATAAAACTCCTTCATGGGGGGTTCCAAAAGTTGACTGTAATGGAGTTAAAGAGGTGATAGGACTACCAAGTTTTGTTGAAGCCGTTCCTCCTATCTTTTCTGGACCATTTTTCATGATTTCTGGAATTGTTTCCAGCTCTTTTCTCTTCTCTGTTCCAGTTTCTTTTGTTTGAGAATCCTCTGTGTCTTGGGAAGGTATCTCGGTATTTTTCAACTTACCTTTGTTATTTGCTTTATCCTGTATATTAGTTTCAAACCCTGGAGGGGATCCTTGTTGTTCTGGCGATGGGGTCGAAATTTCACCCTGTAAACTCTTAGGTAGGCAAATTTGCCTATGGCTTTGAAAAGATGTGAATCCGGTTTGTGAGTCAGGTGGAAAGGCCTGGACTATGTTCATCACTTCTTCATAAGACTTAACATCTTTAATTATATCATCATAAATAGATACTTCATGTTCATATGCCTTTACATTACAATGTATGAAATTTCTACTTATTACTTGGTAGGGGTCATATTTTCTGTGCTCAATATCTATTAATTTCACTTCTTCTAATGACTCAGCCTCTACCTTAGAATGGACTAAATTTGATAAAGAAAATTTCCCAACATGAACAGGGAAAGATGGCCATGATTTCTTCTGAAGTGCTTTTAATTCCAATCCAACACCGCCCTTGACTATCTAATAAGCTATTTCCCTGCACACCAATCTATCTGGTAGGAATTTAGGGAGTGCATGAGGGGGAATGGAACAGCCATAAACCCTAATGTAGGAAAACATTTCCTCAATAAACTAGTCGGCAATTGCTTTAAGACTTTCTATGATTGTATCATAAATGCGAGGGGGTTCGCATCCAAAAAACATTTTGTGCATGGGAATAATAATAAAATGACAAACCTCGTAAAATGCACCTTTAGAATTTTCTTTCCAAAGGTCCGAGTGGTATTTATGAATGGGTTCTGGATAGGAAATGCTCCAACTCCAATTCATTAATGGAAAGGGAGTCATAAAACAGATTGCATCCATAATGTATGCAGACGTATAAAAAGATGTTGGTTGTCCCTTTGACTTGGCTGCTTTGTAGTTTAAAATTTCTTGTGTTAGGTTATCCGACAAAATATTATGCCAATTAAAACCATTTCCTTTTGAAGCTTCCTCTAAAAAGGGCACCCAGTCTGCATGAAAATGACAAGGATCTTTTCTCTCGAAAAGTCTGCATAACATAATGGCTATATAAACCATGTATTCATCTAAGGAGGTTGTAGTGTAAATCCCATGAGCATCAGCCTAAACTTTGCTTCAGACCTTGCCCATCCTCTAATCATATCGGGATATGTTTGGTCTGCCTCAATACATTCCTTTCTCTGAAACTCAGCTAAAAATTCAGCATTAAAAGTATGTTTATGATTCGATGAGAGTTTATACATTACTTGAATGTGCTCTGGTCTGAATGAGCTAGCGATAGCTCCTTGCTCGTTTAGAATGCTCCTTGTTGTGATATCTACCTTATCCAGAGCCCAACTGATCATATCAGTGTATGCCACAAGCCTCGGACGCGCAGCGATCTTATGAAGCTCTGACTCAGCTATGTCCCAGAAATGATTTTCAGAGTCAGGATGAGCATTCTCTAATTCATATTCCAACAAATCTGAGATTTGAGTCCAGGATTTAATAGAATCTATAGCATGTGGAGTGGTATCGAAGATAATATCTCCTTCCTATGCGTCTTCATTCTTCTTCGGTGCTTTTATGGGTGCCATGACTTCTGCATTTAATTGAAAACCTGTCACAGAGAATGGATGAATGAGCTCAGCTTAGAATGAAAACACAGACATTTGAATGTTTATTTTGAATATATTTAAAAAATGACAAGATTTGTACAGCTGTCACGAATTTAAATCTCTTAATGCGGAAGATATTTTACCGAGATATGATTTTAATGTCCATATTTAAGTACCTTCGGGTTTTGAAGAAAACGAGAAACCTACTTAATTGGTAAGAGAAACATAAATGAACACCTAAGAATGATTACCATTAATCTTGTTTTTAAGAAAAGGTTAATTAAATCATAGTTTAAAGCTGAGAACTTTGTTTTTCGGGGTTTCAGAAATCCTGATGTCGAGAGGTATGTAGTCGATGAAAAAATGATTTCCAAAAATGCAAAATCACGAAATCGCGATGCTTTAATTAAGATTTAAATGCTTTTAGCACGTTAATTCATTGAGATTAAACTTTTTCCGGGGTTTCAAAAATTGTGATTTCGGGAAACACGATGACAGGAGACATGTGTTATTAATAAAATCCAATCTCTGAAATCGCGAAATCGTGATGGCTTGTTTTTTTTTAAAACAGGACTTAACTTATCTTAATTAACTAAATAATCACGATTAAGGCCA
Organism: Picea engelmannii; assembly: GCA_009831015.1. NCBI lineage: Eukaryota > Viridiplantae > Streptophyta > Pinopsida > Pinales > Pinaceae > Picea > Picea engelmannii. The sequence goes on from ML789424.1 coordinate 323,547, forward strand.
AAACATAAATAGTTTAATTTAACGTGACTTTTGGATCGGGGTTTCGGAAATTGGGATTTCGGGAAACATGACAACAGGAGACGTGTTCCAACAGAACCGTGAATCCTGAAATCATGAAATTATTTTAACCCTTAATCTTTCTTAGAAGAGACTAAATTAATCCGTTTTTAAATTAAGATTCCAATGTTTCAGGAAATTGGGGATCGAGGTTTCGTGATTCGATTTGCATCAAAAATTTGTTTGCAGGAAACCCCGAATCCCGAAAATTCTTTAAAGTTTAATTCAAAAAATCGTATATTTAAATTTCAACACGTTTTAAATCATTTTCAAAAAGCGTCGGAAATTTTATATTTTTTGTAAACATTTTTCCGTTCATTATCCAAAAAACAATTAATAAAAAGGTATCGTGAATTTAGAAATAACGAAACTCTTGTTTTAAGAAAGCCGAAACCCAAAAAACACAAAAAATAAAAATCTAGGCCTTAAGGATAAAAATTTAAGATCTGTTTCAACACTCATCTATTTCAAAAATAAAAGATGTTGGAGACAAAATGGATGGGTCTAATTGTTCTTGAAATTCTTCCCCAAACATGTACTCAAATTGGGGAAAAGACTGTGGAAAATCCACACATGTAATAACAGAAATGAACTAGTTTAGCACATTTTCGGTTGTGTGCTCCTGAAGTGCCCTTGCATGGTCACTAGGAAATACAGGTTCTTCCCAATCTTCATTCTCGTATGGACATTCAAGCCACCATAGATTCTCCATAATAGGTTGAGTTAGAGGGTAAATGGTGAGCTTCTGGATAGAGAGACCATTTGAGATGGTCATTTCTCCTTCTCTACAGTCAATAAATGCATTGGATGTGTCTAGCCAAGGTCTTCCCAAAATAACGGGATGGCCTCTGGCAGGATTCTTTGAATGAATGACAAGAAAATCTACGGGGTATTCCCATGAGGCTAAAGTAACCATGACATCATCTAAAATCCCTTCAGGTATAACCCTAGTTTTATCTGCTAATTCCAAAATGGTTGGGGTAGGCTGAAGAAGAGGTTGTAATTGTAATTTTTCCAAGGTAGTAGCAGTCATAACATTGATGGCTTCCCCTAAGTCTATGAGAGTGTTTCCAATGGAGACCTCATTAATGGTTATGGTCACTACGGGGTTTCCTAGATTCCCATATTTTGCTAGCTTTGGCTACTTTTATATGTACTCAGAGATTCCTCCTACCAAATGTACTGTAAGGGGGTCCTTTTGCTTCCTACCTGGATTCTTGATACACAATTCTTTGACTGCCTTACCATAGATTGGAATGTCTTTAATAGCTTGAAGTAGGGGAATTTTGACACAAATATTTTTCAACTCATTCAAAATGTCAAATTCCAGTCAGTTGGTAGGTTTCTTGATTACCAATCAGTCTAGATAAGGAGGGACCTTCATAATTTGTAAAGGTTCATTTTAGGGAAGCTTGGATTCTTTATTCTTCGGGATAATAACATCTTCCCACTTAGTGTCATCCATGGGTTGTTTGGTGGTTTCTTATTCTTCTTCTTCCTGGATGACTATTGAAGGTCTATGCCTATCTATAAATTTTCTCGATCTTAGTTGAATTTCTTGTAATGGAACAGGAGTAATAACAAATGTCGGGAAGGCCTGCATATCAACATTGTTAAGAGGTTGAGGGGGATTATTATTAGGATTCGGCACTGGTTGTGCCGGTAATAGTGTCAAATTCAGGATTTTATAAGAGGAACGTTCCTTCCCCAAAAGAGATCGAAAGGAATCTTGGTTGAAAGGTTTGATTTTGATTTAATGTATCTACCTTGTGAGTCTCTAAGCCTATTCATGAAAGAAAGCAAAAACAAAAAGAAAAAAACTACCGTCTGATTCCTAGGTCTATTCATGAAAAATAAAAGGAAAAAGAAAAACTACCATTGGGTTTTTGGGAACCTGCTATAACAGATGCACAGGTTCTTACCTCTCATCTTAAAGTTCCCCCGCCACCAAACTAATGCTAAGGTCTAGAAATGGTATAATTCCTAATTACTTCTTACCTTGAGACAACTCCCCTGCAACAACGCCAAAATGTTAGGTGATTTATATGTACCAAAAAAACACTAAACTACCCTCAATTAAATTGTCAACCCGGGGTAAGTAAACTTAGAGTTGTAGCAAAATATATGCCAAAGGTAAAAGGTTGGTAGGAGTATAATCTAACTAACGAAAGCAACTATCTAAGGCTAATCTACTCAAGCAAACTTATCTAATGAGCAAACCCTACTAAGCAACTTGAAGCTAGGTAACCTAAGTACTTTTGGGCCAAGGATTGATGGATGGTTCTAAGAAAAGCAAGTGAAAACCCTACTTTAAAGAAACTAGTTCATGAAAATAAGAAAAAGAAACTACCTAAGCATATCAATAAGAAAATGACAAAAGCAAACTATCTTAACTTGCCAAGCTACATTCAATGAGCAACTAACCCATGAAAGAAAATAAACGAACAAGTAAGCAAAGACACCTATCTAACCTATAAAGCAAATAGACAAGTAAGCAAAGACACCTATCTAACCTACTAAAGCAAACAAACAAACAAGCAAAGACTTCTCATTGGACAACTATCTAGCCTAAGAGGCAAGTGGACTAAATGCTTGATGCAAAACTATTTCTAATGCATGAAAGGAAATTCATTTTATTGAAAGCAAGAAGGACTACCAACTAAATGCCTAATTTATGATAAACAAAACTGCTCTTAAATCTATGGAAGCAAAAGACTAACTACCCTACAACGACAATAAAACTATATTCTAACCTATGAAAGCAAGAAACTATCTTTTCTGATCTACAAAAGAAAGAAACTATCTTTAATCTATGAAACACTCAAATATAATGTTGGTGGTTGTGTGAATGCCTTCGATGGTGACGGATGATATCTCAATGGCACTTGACAACAAAGGACAATTCGAATGGTATAAACTCAATATTAATCTCAATGGAAAAATGGAAGGTATGTATTAAACAATCCAACGAGAATTTAGCCATGAAAAAGATAATGTTAAATACCCTGCATATTCGTGTATAAACCATTAACATCATAATGAGCTCATCATTATACTTCTAGGTTACATAATCAAAATTCATACCTAACTCAATCATTTAACTAAGAAATATAGTTGCAATTCAATTCTAGAAAAGGAAATTACATAAACGAAACCATGCTATGTCTAGACTAATAATTCAAACTACAATTAAAACAATGCTTCAAAAACAAAGACGAAAACATGATATAAAAAGTAAATGAGCAATCTTCATTAACCAACAACTAATTTAGACGAGATCTATATAAACTAAGATAAGCAAGCTATGATTAAAACTAGAACCTATTCTATTCATCCATCAATCCTTGTCAAAAGAAAACCCAAATTAAACTATGTTTTGTTCTAATTAAAAATATGTTCTAAACTTGACTGTAAAATCATGAAAGAAAGCATCATTTGACACCTACTTTGTACACGGGGTTAGTATAAAGAGAGAGAGACTTTCTAATTGCACACAGGGTTAGTATAGAGACTTGCAAGCCTATTCCTAATCTATAAAGTCAACACATACTAACACATATCATCATCTAGCCTGCAAAAAAGAAGTAAAACAATTAAGCTACAACAAATTAATTAACTAAATAAAAATATACATGTAGAGGAAATAAGAAAGAGTAATTAAATTAGGAATTGCATAAACAAACATAAGAACAATCACCAGACTGTTGGTGGGCCCCCGAGAAATTCATGGCTACCTCCTACAAGCACACCACGAACTTAACAAGGCGAATTCACCATGAAAGATTGAAAACGCAGTTCTGGCACAATTTTGGCAATGTAAAATACCAAAATAGAGAAAAACGAATTTGTCTCTAATATAATGGCTCTTCTACTTGGTTCAACCATCTTATGACTATCCTATAAGTATTCATAATCTTACAACCCAATTGGTTGACCACGGGAGGGTCAAACCACTTCTAATTTCAGCGAAATACAATAAATGATGCCCTAATTGACAAAACAGAGCAAGCCAGTAATCGCCTTCTTTGGACAACTAAAACTGAGTTGTCTGGAGCTTAGTAGTTGGAGAGGGTGATCATGAAGAAAATCCATGTGCCTGATTTGTCCATCACTGGCCGCCAATGTCCTAACCGCCAACTCACCTTGCGTTTTTGTGCGATACTAAGCGCTGGAATGAGTGTCGGATCAAGTACCAGAACAAGTGTTGGAACGAGCGTCGGATCAAGTGTCGGAACTGGAAACATGGTGTGTTTTTCCCTGTAATATCAAAAAAATGAGAATTAGCTCTTAGAAGTCATAAAACATGATGAATTAAACTTGATTTAATCATTAAACATGAATTACACGTACCTTATGGCGATCATACCATTTTATCATGAAATTCTTGAAAAAGATCCTTCAAAAGATGAAAAACGCATATATACATATGGAAAAAGTCTATAATAACCGTCATGAAAATGATCATATCTCGGGCCCAACAAATATGTACATGGAATTTTTCTTCCATTTTTACATGCAAATTTACCATGCTTAACATAATCAAAAGAAATTGAATTACAGGCAGAAATACACCTTGAACATTCACCTTTATCACCTTCTTGAGGAGGTGAATTTGAAGAGTTACTAGTTCTCCTTTTAAGACCAACAAAAATGTTCTTGTCCTCATGGCTATCACAACTCTCTTGTTTCACACATTTGCATTCATCTTGAACACACACTTTGCATGCTTGAGGGATTGAACTTGCAACAAAAGTTGTTCTTGGAACTGTTTCCCTTGTCTCCTCAACTTTGGAATATGCTCCATCTTTATGTTCATATCCAAGACCACAATAATTGGGCCTCTCCTCAACAACAATAGGCTCAACAATGACTTGTGCATGCTTGCCTAACCCTCTACCTTCATAGCCTATTTTTAACAATAACTTGGACCCTATTCCTCTTGTATGATTTTCAAATGCACCAAAGCATTCATCTTGAGAGGAATTTGAAGAAAAACCAACATTACATACCTCATGTTCATCCATGTACTTGGTAAGGGTTTACTTTTCCTCATGGAGCTGAGTCTCCATCTCATGCAAATTTTCAAGAAGCTAGTGCTTCTCCTCCTTCATGACCATCAATTGCTCTTGAAGGACAATGCTCTCCTTTCTATCTTCCCACATCTCTTGCACCATATCTCTCCTAGTTACAAATGCCTTCAACATCTCTTGTCAAAGAACTTGGCTAATGAAGATGTATGAGAACTCACGTTGTTAGAAGCTTCCTCCATCCTTGCAATATATCAAACTTCAACACAAAACTTGCACAATAATACCAACATCTAAATCTCTAGCTATCAAGGGTAATCACATGAGCAAAACTATGCTCTGATACCACCTGATCTGAAAATAGGGGGCTGACTTGTTTTTCTATGCAAGCACCCTCTACTCCATTAAAATAAACTTCAGGACCTTGCTCAATGTCTTAGTTGTGCAAGAGGTTTTATGTGTCAAGTTTAGGCTCCTTTTAAAATTTTATGTGTGAGGAATCTGTAAATTTTAGATATGTTGTTTAAATAATACAACAAAAAAACATAACTTGCATCAAAAACTCACAACAATAACAACATGATAAAGGAGTTCACCCCCAACTGGGCTACATCTCCTTGAGCCTCCATCAATGGACTAGGCTCTCTGGGATTAGTTTTTCTAAAATTATTTTACAAGTTGTTGCTCAACTCCAATGGATTTACTGACTGTACCATTGGGTTCACAATACATAAAAACCCTAAAAATGACTATTAGAACTTTGAAAACAGACCATGGCTCATCTGGGCATGACCTCTTTTACTGGTGGCCTTGAGCTTCCATGAGCTTACTTTTGGAAACAAAACCTATAAAAGTCCTCAAATGCCTCTGAAACCTTTCCCAATGAGTTCAGATCATAACAATTAGTCAAGAATGACTATTCAGTCACTAAAAATGGACTTGGGCTCATCTGAGCATGGCTTCCTTCAATGGTGGCCCTAAGCTCCCTAGAGCTCTCTAAAACTTCAAAGTAGAAAAACCTGCAATAGAAGTCTCCAAATTCCTTTGAAAACTATTCCAATGGATTCAGAACATCCAAAAACCCTTAGATGAGATTTTTCAGCACCTCATTTGGCCAAAAAATGAAGAAAATAGGCCTCCTTCCATTTTCCTCCTTCAAGCTTATTGTCTCTGGTTCGCCAAATCGCACCTCTATGTGAGTAGCCTAGATTTTGGGCATTTCCCATGCCTAAACCCATAATGTGTGCCCATTCCATGAAACACACCATACTGTAGCACCGTTAGGGAACTCAGCCCCCAAAACAAGGAGGTACTTGGACGTGTGGGTTCCCATGTGTCCACGCCCCGCACCTAAATTTCGAGCACCCGTTAGCAACAGTCAAATGTGGATGCGGCAAGTGTCGGGAATGTGGTGTTAACCATTTGAAAACTCATGCACTCCGTGAGGTGGTCACATGGGATGCCATACAACTGAGGTTGGGGCTAAGCTTCAGCCCAAACCCCATGCTAACCGTTGACATATTCGTTTTCAAATATATTGCAAAACATATAGTTGTTAAGAACCATTGCATGATCTAGTTGTAGCCCAACCTTTGCCAAAGTGCTTCATGCATCTGGGAGGTTCGGTGTTCGATCCCCACTGACACCATTATAATTTTACACCAACCATAACACGGTGCCATGTGGCAGCCCATGCCTGGGCCACGAGGCACCACACAATTTGCCAAAAATGTTGCCACGTGTCATCAATAGATTCACCCACGTGTCTACCAAAATAGTATTGACACGTCACCTACCAACTTAGAATATGATCATGCCATGTAGGATGTATGGTCCTACCACGTCATTTGTACGACCCTGCCACGTCAGTTGTACGGACTGTACACTCAACAAAATTTTACCTATTTGGCAAAATGAACAGAACGTGATATCTCACTCATTCGATATCCGTTTGAACCCATTAGAATTGTGTTGGGTTCATGAGGACGAGACCTATGCACCTATTTGTTTTGGAGTGATTCCAAGAACTTTGATTTTTTGTCTAAATTTTGACCCCTGGTCTAGATTATGATCACACCTTCCCACTGAAAGGATTTTGGACCCACAAAAGTTGATGATTATCTGCCTAAGATTCAATACTCTTTTGCATCCAAGTTCTATCAACTGATTCTACTTGAAAAGTCATTTTTTTTTGCAATCACCTAGGTACCTTGACATGCCTTGCACTACAACTGGTTGTGTCCCTCAACCATTGTTCTCTGGTTGTTGCTGACCCACTGTTCTCTTTGTGCTTGGAAGATTGTCAAGCTTCCCACTAAGAATCAAGTCCCTCTTGTGAACTCTTTGGCGTTAACACAATCCACTCTACAATGGTTTCAAAACACTTTCCTGTGACATCTTGTCACAATCCAAGAAAACCATCAATCTTGAAAACAAATTTTATAGAAGAATGAAAATGATGCCAACCAACTCTTTTTCTCTTCAAGAAATAAATGTCACATCTTTTACATCATCAGATTACATGGTGTTTTCCTGCATCTTGGTGTACTCAATATCGACTTACAAGTCGACAAACGCCATCGACTAAACATAAGTCGAAAAACATGATCAACACAACATAGTCATCAAGACAACATCGACACAAGTCGAGACTCATTTGAAACATATCGGCATTCCAAAAGTCGGCATTCATGATACACAACCATGTTACATTCATGAGTCACTCATAATGAAACTATCACAAAGTTCATTGTTTACACACATACAAAATCGTGTGCATGTGCATATCTCTTCAACTCTCCTTCAAGTACTAACATAAGTTCATAAACCCAAAAACATGTGGGTACATAAGAGTTGAAAATGAAAAAGATATATGGCTGCAATAAGTGAGTATCATACCCATCTTTTACATCCTCCTGGCGAAGTTGTGCAACAACAAGAATTCCTTCAAAATAATAGCATTCACATGCAAACTTGCATCATACAAGTTGTAATAAACTGTTGCAACTTGTCATACTTTCAACAGAAATGCATACATAAGGCTGAAATGTGCATCTACAAACAGAGAAATGCAAGCCTTACTTTTTCCAAAAATCTAACCATTTCTTACCAAGCCAATTCAATGGTGACATTTTCTGTTGAAAATCCTCTTCTTGTGAATCATCTTGACTCACATCAATGATGGAATCTCCTCTTCCATTCTTTCCAGTCTCTTTATCCATCTGCTTCTCGTGTTGTGGATGAATGGTTGGATGCAATGTCCAACATTGGTCAATGAGATGACCCCTCTTCTGGCAGTGAGTGAAAATATTTTGCATCTTCTTTTCAAGTTGCCTTTGCTTGGAAAGTTTCCCGAATGTGGTCAATCTTTTCCAACATCTTGAAACATGATGGTTATCTAAACCACAATATGTACATGGACTTTTTCTTCCATTTTTACATGCAAATTTACCATGCTTAACATAATCAAAAGCTATTGAATTACAGGCAGAAATATACCTTGAACATTCACCTTTATCGCCTTCTTGAGGAGGTGAATTTGAAGAGTTAATAGCTCTCCTTTGAATACCAACAAAAATGTTCTTGTCCTCATGGCTATCACAAATCTCTTGTTTCACACATTTGCATTCATCTTGAACACACACTTTGCATGCTTGAGGGATTGAACTTGCAACAAAAGTTGTTCTTGGAATTGTTTCCCTTGTCTCCTCAACTTTGGAATATGCTCCATCTTTATGTTCATATCCAAGACCACAATAATTGGGCCTCTCCTCAACAACAATAGGCTCAACAATGCCTTGTGCATGCTTGCCTAACCCTCTACCTTCATAGCCCATTTTTAACAATAACTTGGACCCTATTCCTCTTGTATGATTTTCAAATGCACCAAAGCATTCATCTTGAGAAGAATTTGAAGAAAAACCAGCATTACATACCTCATGTTCATGCATGTACTTGGTAAGGGTTTCCTTTGCCTCATGGAGCTGAGTCTCCATCTCATGCAACTTTTCAAGAAGCTAGTGCTTCTCCTCCTTCATGACCATCAATTGCTCTTGAAGGACAATGCTCTCCTTCCTATCTTCCCACATCTCTTGCACCATATCTCTCATGGTTACAAACAGTGCCTTCAACATCTCTTTGTCAAAGAACTTGGCTAATGAAGATGTATGAGAACTCTCACTATTTGAAGCTTCCTCCATCCTTGCAAGATATCAAACTTCAACACAAAACTTGCACAATAATACCAACATCTAAATCTCTAGTTATCAAGGGCAATCACATGAGCAAAACTATGCTCTGATACCACCTGATCTGGAAATAGGGGGCTGACTTGTTTTGCTATGAAAACACCCTCTACCCCATTAAAATAAACTTCAGGACCTTGCTCAATGTCTTAGTTGTGCAAGAGGTTTTATGTGTCAAGTTTAGGATCCTTTTAAAAGTTTATGTGTGAGGAATTTGTAAAGGTTAGCTATGTTGTTTAAATAATGCAACAACAAAACATAACTTGTAGCAAAAACTCACAACAATAACAACATGATAAAGGAGTTCACCCCCAACTGGGCTACATCTCCTTGAGCCTCCATCAATGGACTAGGCTCTGTGGGATTAGTTTGTCTAAAATTATTTTACAAGATGCTTCTCAAATCCAATGGATTTACTAACTACACAATTGGGTTCACAATACATAAAAACCCCAAAAATGACTATTAGAACTCTGAAAACAGACCATGGCTCATCTGGGCATGACCTCTTCTACTGGTGGCCTTGAGCTTCCCTGAGATTCCTTGTAGAAAAAACACCTGTAAAATTCCTCAAATGCCTTTGAAACCTATCCCAATGAGTTCAAATCATAACAATTAGTCAAGAATGATTATTCAGTCAATAAAAATGGACTTGGGCTCATCTGAGCATGGCCTCCTTCAATGGTGGCCCTAAGTTGATCCCTAAAGCTATTTGAAAATTCAAAGTAGAAAAACCTAAAATATAAGTCTCCAAATGCCTTTGAAAATTGTGCCAATGGATTCAGAACATCCAAAAACCCCTAGCAGGGTGTCTTCGGCACCTCATTTGGCCAAACAATGAAGATAGGCCTCCTACCATTTTCCTCCTTCAAGCTTGTTGTCTCTGGTTCACCAAATCGCACCTTTGTGTGAGTAACCTGGCTTTTGGGTGTTTCCCATTCCTAAACCTAGAACATGTTCCCATTCCATGAAACGTGCCATATTGTAGCATCGTTAGAGAACTCAACCCCCAAAACGCGGAGGTACTTGGACGCGTGGGTTCCCATGTGTGTTATAACCCTAATTTGCACCAGACATGCTTACCTGGCATCAGGCCATCTCAGATTCCCTTTTTTCCAAAGCACTGTTGAACAACTCTTCTTAAAAACCTCTTTTATAAAGGCCCACGTGCCCTACTCCATTATTGCATGCATGTACACGCTAGATGACCCAAAACAACCCGCGTGTACCTACAAAAGCATGAAAAAAGGAAAGTTGTCGATGGAACACACGGCTTTGGGTGAGTTAACTAAACCTTCTGGACATGCATGGCCGAGGGTTCATCCAAATACCTATCTTCTTCTAGCCTATAAAAGAAGGGTTAGGGGTCCCATTTGGAGGAGAGGAGAATGATAGTAAAGAAAATATACCCAATTGCACATTACCATTGTCCCAACCCTTTAGCCATCCTTGTGCAAGGAGAGATACAGAGAAAATAAGTTGGAGGACATTTGAAGAGGAGCCTAGGAATAGGTTCGCGGAGCTGTGGCCGGTCTTGACATTGTAAGTTGATTCATTAAAGTTAATAATAAAGAAATGCTTTTCTCGTCCCACTATATGAGTTCTTTGTAGTTTAGTGAATATATGTTTGAATCTCTAACCCATTAATCTGTAGAACAAATGCATGTAGAGTTTGTTGCTTGTTTTGTGTGATTGCAGGTCAGCCTTGGGAGGAGAGTTGCTATCAACAAGCAATCAAGCATGAAGAAGGATCGACATCAAACGCCCGGAACAAGGTATGTTCGTCTAACCATGTATTTGCTTAAAAGAAATGGGGATTAGGTATGGGACGACGGTAGAAAGTAGGTTTCTTTTGGTCTTCTCTACATGCATAATATAACCCTAAATGCTAGTCGGTAGGGGGATTTCCCACTCACAACAATGTGTCCACACCCCGCACCTACATTTGCCCACATGTCTGCCAAAATAGTATTGACACGTCACCTACCAAATCAGGGTACGATCATGCCACGTAGGATGTATGGTCCTACCATGTCATCTGTACGACCCTGCCACGTTATCTGTATGGCCCTGCCACGTTAGTTGTACAGACTATATAGTCAGCAAAATTTTGCCTGTTTGGAAAAATGAACGGAACGCAATATCTCACTCATCTGATATTCGTTTGAACCCATTCGAATTGCGTTGGGTTCATGAGGACGATGCCTATGCATCTGTTCGTTCTGAAGTGATTCTGAGCACTTTGTTTTTTGGGCTAAATTTTGACCCCTGGTCCAGATTTTGATCATTGAAGGTGATGGAACAACTTGGTCTGAAGACAACCCAACCCTATGGAAATGTATGTGGCATTTATTCAAGAAGGGTCAAGTTATTTGGGGTGTGTGAGGGAGTTGAGATTTTTCTAATTGATTTTCCACATATCAGCCTTCTCATGGGCATATTAGTGATCGATGTTTTGGATGCTTGGGGGATTCTCTTGTCGAGGACCTGGTCCTTTGCCCTTGGGGGTTTTCTCAACATGAACCTTACCCATGCATACATTCCCATGGGCTATGGCACATATGAGATCTTACACAACCAAGAAAATAATGATGAACATGTGATGGATCCAAGTGGCCCTAATTATGTTAGTGAACACAGTTATGATGTGGCCCCATGGGTTATTGAGTATAATCCATATGAACTACCCTTCATACAGGAAGACTCTGTAGATATGTTTCTCCCATGGACAAATGAATACAAAGATAAACTTGCAAAGTACCATGGGAAGGAACCAAGGTCTATCCAAATTTTAAAGAGAGAAGGTGAGAAACATGAAGAAATCATCAAAGAGATGGTCCACACAAAGCCTCCTTTGTATTCATGCTTTGAGAATACACCTTGCATCAATTTCAATAAAGGAAGTCTTGCACTCATGGGAGAAAAGAAAAAGGGCAAGCCCAGGTATGACCATAGAAATGAAAACTCGCAACTTGGCCCTTACATCATCAAGGAGAAGTCTGATAAAGAAAATTACTATCTAATAGCCTTGGATGGGAGAAAGTTGTCATTACCAGTGGATGGATCTCTTCTTCAACCTTATGTTCAGGTCACATGACTTCTGCAGGGCCCATGCCCCAGGTAAGTAGGTAGGTCATCTTTCGTTCCTTGCATTTTTCATCTTGATTGCTCATATTAGTTTAGACGCATTTCATATTTCATTTTGCTCTACTTGCATATTGATTTCATGCTTAGTTTAGAATTTTTTGAAAAAATGTCAAATTTTTTATTTTCTAGATTAGTCCTTATTTTGGATTTATATATATATATGAATGAAGGGTGATAGCACCACCCTAGATGCTCTGATTTTTTTTTCTTAGTTTTGGCAGGCAAAGTTCTACCAGAAGATGTTGCGGTTCTCATGCACTCTACAGTGAGCACATGTCCCCAAGTAGGAGCCAAATTTTATCCCCATTTTGTGGGATAACTAAGGAGATTATGTCTCTGGGCTCTCAGGTTGCAGATATGGAGTGTCGAGAGACTACATGACCAACAATATCCACTTGCACAGATGGAGACCCTTCTCACCACCATAAACGTCATATGTTTTCATATGGCATCCACCACACTAGCTGGCTTCCGAGAGTCATTAGGCCTTGCTCCATGAGCTACAAGTCAAGTATTATGGTGAGTGTCATCTAAATATTTGAGGCATTTGAGTATGTTTTATTTTATACTACTTTATATATCATGACATATGCTTGGACATTATGCCTTTTTCCCTGTTTCACCTTGGTGGTTGACATTGTGCCCTAGTAAGTGGTCTTCCTCGGGAATGGGTTTGCTACTAGGAACTCTCTTGAAGAGCCAGTGTATTTTTCCCCACCATACTTACTACTTTCCATCACTTGAAACCCCCATTTCCTTGTCTCTTGGGACTTTAGGGTGTACTGACCCAAAATGGGGTTGTCCCTCATTCTATGGGAAGAAGGGGTTGAAGGCCCAGAGGGATTGTTGTTGGATAAAAAGGATAAAAGCCTATGTATAAACCTTCTAGATGCTTCGCACAAGGATCCCCCAAGAAAGCAATGAAATGCTTCTCTGTAAGAAAAAGGGGACACACAAGAGAAAATGATAGAATGAGTAGGGGTTAGTTGGAGGATAGGAGGTCTCATCACGAGTTGAGCTATCATGATCATGGATAACTAGCGGCATGACATTATCATCATTTGGCCACGAAGCCAAGGTAGTGGCTCTCAGTTGCACAACTGAGAGAAAGGGGGTCTCATCACGAGCCAGTCTTCTCATTTCCACAAGGTATTTGTGAGTGACATTGTCATTATCTCGACACCACATCAGGAAAGTGGCCTTCAACTTGTCCTTAAAACATGAAAGAAACAAAGAATGTCAAAATGATGGGCTTGGAAAAATTGCATTGCAAAAGAATGTGACACACACCCTCTGCAAAGGCACCCATGAATGAGACACTACAACCCCTTGTATGTCATGAACCCCATGCCTATTGAGTCTTTCCTTAATCACTTCATCCACTTTACATGGATTAGAGAGGGATCTATTGGAAACACTCCTTGACCTAGGGTAAGATCTACCCAATAGGACACCTCATCAACCCTCTATTGGCACAGGGGAAGACCCAGGGTTCAACGCTCAACGACGCACCAACAAAACACTGAATACTGACCCTTTCGGCAACACCTGCAAGGCAAGAGAAGTCTCACCCAAAGTAGAAGTAGAGGGGGTTACAGGACATAAGTGTCTATAAATAGGTTGGGACACATATCTATGATAATCACACTTCACAAGGTATTTTGTTAACGCTTAGGAAGTGTCATACATTAGTTTATTAACCTTATGAACATCGCATAACATACCTAAGATAGATGTAGCACAGTAACAACAAAGATTAAGCACTTCAACCACTAAGCACTTAGCACTTTGAATCAGATCTAGCATTCTAACATAAGCAATGCATTTAAGCAACACATATATATTCATTACACATCTAATATAAGCACTAAGAAAAACATAACAGATATAACATTGCACAAAGCAAACCATAAGACACCAGATGTACTTGGTTCACCCAGTGTGGGGCTACGTCCACCAACTTCTTCATCTCTTTATTATTTGTCAATCCCTTACATTCAGTTACTCATGTGCACTAATCCACAAAGTCGAGCTTCACACCAGACAGGAGATCTGTGCACTGAGCACCAGATCCTCCTTCCAAAACTAGGTCAAGGCACAAAGACACTCTCTATCAAGCACAAAACCTTAACACACATTCATTCCCTTGCACAAATCCACTTCGACCACTTTCACTTAACTCCAAAAAGTACTCAAAAGACTACTTCTACCATACATTCTTCTTTTATTTATACTTTTACAAACCCTTACATAAGTGCCAAACATGGTAAAACCCCATGGGTCAACATCCCATAACCCATTAAAAAAACCCTAAATAACACCTTACTAGGTCCACATAGCCCACAAAGTAAGTGAGATACGCGATCTCAGCTTCGCCTGGGCGCTCCTTCCTCGACCAATGTGCCGAAGTCCCAAAGTGGGTCAACTCTGACCAATGTTTCCTCAAAACTTGGACGAGGGCCAACAAGCCCCCAACACTCACCTATGACTCATCTCGAGTCACTCAGGTGTAGACAATGTTGCTTCGAAGGCCTCGAGCTTAACTCAAGTTGCCTCGACTTGCTGCTTTTCCTAAGCCTCCTTCTCAGTGAGCTCTTGGATCGTCTGCTCTGTAACAGGCCCTTCCACATGTTGTTCTACTGATGCAACCACTTGGTCCAATTGTGAGCCCTGTCCATCAATCTCTTCGAACACCTTGCAAGATTCTTCTTGCATAGGTTGCATCTTTCGCGTGACTCCCATTACCTTGCCTTGGATGGCAGTGATCTATTTTTGTACTACGTGTTGCTCCTGGGATCTCTTAATTCTTTCTACCGTAGTCAACAGCTTCATTTGGGCCTGCACGAAAAATGCATGTTGCTCCACCTCCTGTAACTACACTTCCAGCTTCCTTAGCTCTAGATCCTTGGCGAGGCCTTCAGATGTCTATGCACTTCTATCACTCAGTTGTTTTCATTTTGAGGCAAGGGTTCTTATCCTTATTAGTGTTTTCTTAGCAGTCTCCTCCCTCTGGTCACTCACCTCCTGTGGGGTGCTCGGTATTATTTGGGCCTCCAAGTTTGTTATCCTGGTTTGAAGCTATTGGAGGGTCTTAGCGAGCTTCACTACTTGAGCCTCGACCCACTCTTGCTCCTCCTGTGCCAAGCCTGGCATAGAGTGACATGCTTTACTCACTACTTCTTTGACCATGGCCAGCTCTACGAGCAACTGCTCCTTTTCTCTTTGTATCTGGGATTTTTCTTCTTGGAGCTTTGCCTGAAGCTCTGCTTTCTCATTTTCCTAGGTTGATACCTTGTCTTGCGTTGCTCTTAATTGCGTTAGGACTTCCTCTTTCTCCTGCTTCAAGGATTTTGTATCCTTCTCTTCCTGGACTCTCTGAATTCAAGCTTCTATTGCATCCGCCAGTCTTCTCAATTGGGTTGGTTCATCCCCCAATTCTACAGTCTATGATGAGGAAGGCGCAGTGGGTACTGTGTGGGCCAAACGAACAGCTTGGTTTACTTCCTTCAGTTTCTTCTCAATCCTTCCATATAGCTCCTCATGCTTCTCTCCATATCTCTGCAATATGTCCTCCAAAGCGTCCTCCATAGCTCCACGAACCAGATTGATATCGTCCTCCGTGAAGGTGGCATCTAACTAGTGATCATTAGCATGCATCTTCTTCCTTGTTGAAGGTTTCTTCAGAGAAACCTTCCTCTTCTACAGTGTGACTATTCCATTAGGGGGGTCTTCTGACGGTGTAGCTTCACCTCCTCCTTGTTCTTATTCTCTTTCATCTCCTCCTCCTCTGAGCAAGCTAGACCCGTTATCTTCAGAAGAGTTTTCCTCCTCGTCACTCTCTATATCCTGGACTTCATCCCAGATTTTCTTCTTTTTCGTCCCACTAGACTCGAGTAACTATGGGGATTCCTATGGTGTCAGTGTCAGAGAGTTTTGCATCAACGACAGGTACAAGAAATTCCTCCGGCCACTCCTTTGTAATTTTCTCCATGTCTTCATCTGTTATCTTGTAGTATGACTATAACTCTTCTTGGTTCTCATCTTAGCGCGTAGTGATGTAGATGAAATGTGGATCTGCGCGAAAAATTTCTATTGGTATGTACTGGTGCGGGGTGCGGGGTGTCATGCGAGGAAATGATTCAATGGAAACCTTTAATTGTTGATAGTATGCATGAAACAAAGCATTGTACTGCCATTGCTTCTTCATTTCGTTGGCATACCACAATATGGAAAACCAAGTGGCCAATGGCTCCAAGGGTTTGATCTCTAGGAAGGTGGCTCCTTTAGGCATTTTCCAAGCAACAAATGCAATCAAAATGATCATCCAGTTGTAATGGAATTCATATCCCAAATCTTGGGCTTCGCGGCAATACTTCTCCAGCTCATTGATGAGGTAGTTCGCTCAGTTCATCTGCATTCCCTCCACACATTTTCCTGCAAGGTCCACCATGAACCCGGTGACCAATGTGGGGCGGTTCTTCCTTATGAGCTTTCCATCTATGTGTTAGTAATTGAGGTGCACTGCACCATCCTGTATAGAGGCTACCTTGTAACCTCGCTTTCCTTTTTCGACTTCTCCATAAGCTTCCTTGATGCGATCTGCAAAGGAACGATCTGAAGCCTTCCCTAGATAAAACTATTGAGGGTCAGGTCCCTTCACACTCAAGCCTGTAATCTGGTGGATCAATGTCAGATCCACAGTAATTCTTCATTCGAGAAACAGGTATCCGCCATGATATCATGACAGGAAGAGTTTAACGCAAGCGTTAACCTCCTGGTGGTGGCCAAAATGTGGGATCTTCATCACATTCAGCATGGTGGACTACACCAGCTCCTTAATCCATGGTTGTGACACGAGGTGAGGCTTCTTTCCAGTTGCCTTCATGAGATAGTGGTGGGGCGCCAACATGGCATAGTTATTCTAGTCACCCAAGTTGAATTCGATGTTCTTCAGTAGCAGGATCTTTCCTAACTGACTCCCGACTACACGTATTCCTTTCAAAATGTATGTAGTGAATATGGTGTACTCATAATCTCAAGGAATGTTGTCACGGTTAACAACACTAGCCAAAGGTGGGATATACTTGGGTAGGATCGACTGGATCTGCTTCGCATCATCCAGATCATCTCAGTGCTTACTTCGTTGTTCAGTTCCGAGGTTGACATGACCAGAACGACGTCTAGTCGAAGGGGAAGCTTACATTCCCCTAGTCGATGACACATGGACACCTTCAGATATTGGTATGTCGGTCATTAGCTTCTTAAGGACCTCCTCGACAAACTTCTCTAATTCACTTGGTTTGCTCGACATTCTAACTTTTAAACAGACAGGTCGGGGTAGACGAACGGATAGGTGGGGTAGACAAATGGACAGTGAGGTCTAGTTTCAAATAACACAGCTCGACACTTGGACAATTATCTATTTATCTCAGTCAATCATGGGTATAAAAACGTGGTCTCGGCACAGCAATCGATGAGTTAAATAAGTGGGTTATCGTAATGGATCTTCCAACGGCCAGGAAATCCCTTCATCAATGTAATTCTGTTCATTATGGCACGGTCTCAATGTCCAAAAGAAGTCCATCAGCCCATAAATGTGTTTCCTAACCATTTTGTAGTGTCATTCTAACAGACGGGGTGCCTCCAATGGTTATATAACTTTTCCAGGGCGAACTCCCATTCTGTGCGGTCCTGATGTTCTAGTGAGGTTCAAATCCTGCGAACCTGCCTCCTGCGAGGTTTCAATCTGTGAAGTCTTCCATCTGGTCTCTGTAGCTTCTTGTAGATTTTCCAACTTAGCTTTATTTTCACTGAACTTCGTTTCCTTCTTTCATGTGATCTAAGTTTCTCTAATTGTTTATGGAATCCTCTTTCCATTCCTATTCTTATTTTATCCTAGCACAGTGGCTTCGCACTATTGAGGTGCCCTCAAAGGGTCTGAAGTTAATATCCCTTTTCTTAACACATCCTCAGTGGACATAGATAGGTTCCTCGAGTCTTCTTGCATTCTTTCAACCTTGACAGCCGATTCTCTTGCTTTCTGTCCCTCCTGTGTTGTTACTTTGTTATGTTGCTTTGACTTATCCTCTCTTTCTTCTATTAGTCAGTCTATTTTCCTAGCTATGAAATCTCTTAGTTCTTGCTTTTTCTCTATTGTAGCTTCTTCCTATGTTTTCCTTCTGATCTGATCCTTCTCAATCCAAGTCTTACCTAGTAAAATTGGGAAAGGGGAGTTGTCCCCAATAAACTTAATGACTTCAAATTCTTCTTTAGTCGATGTTCCCTCAACAATAATAGGTACATTAGTAATTCTTCCACATAGTGTTATCATCGTTCCCTTAAACAAACCTATCCTTCCTAACGAAGGTACCACAGTAGGCTTTCCCAAAGTTTTCCAAGTTTCTTTTGTCACAATATTCACTTGTGTTTCTTCATCCAAGACACAGTTTATGTCAAAGTCTTCTATTCTTTCACTTATGTGTTGTTTTACTTTCAAGATCTCTAGTAAAGTGACATCTTTGTGAACATCCATCATTTCTTTCAAATGTACTATTGCAGTGTGAACTTCCTCTGGTTCTTTTTTTTTTTGATTCTCTAACATGTCGTTAGTCTCTTGACTTCCTTCATAGTTTTCTTGTCTCATGTTAATCCTTTCAAATTTAGCAATCATCTTTTGACAATACTCAACCTCATGACTAACAATCTTACAACAAAGACAAATAGGACCTGTGTCGGGGCATTCATTAGCAAGATGTCTTGGTCTTCTACAGTTATAACACAATGTCAATCCTCTTTTTCTTTTAAATGTTCCCCAACTTCTTATGTACTGCACACTAGGATCATAGTGATGGACCTACAATCTACAAAAAAAAATTATAGGTTCATGCATCCAGTTGTTAGTCCAAAACTTTTTCTATGCATAGGAATAACATATCTTTCTTCATTTCCATTAAATTTACTCAAATCAATTATTTCTTTCAACTGCTCCCTAGCCTTCAGACTAGGACAAAATCTATTAAACATACTTAGGTCCATGCTTTCAAAACAAAAAATTCCAGTTATCTTACTCTTGTCAAATCACAAAGATTTACCTCTTTTCGAATCTTACCTCTTTCTTCATATTGGATTTCTTTCTTAGCACAAATCTTTGCAAGTTGAGTATAGTACTATGCACTTCAGTAGTGGATCTACGCACAAAGATTCTCTTTTCTTTACTTCAGTTCTTGGCAATCACATTTTTAGGTCCTGACAATGAAACCATTTGTTGGCACAGGGGCACACCCAGGGTTCAACGCTCAACAGCGCACCAAAAAAACCCCAAATACTGACCCTTTTGGCAACACCTGTGAGGCAGGTGAAGTCTCACCCGAGGTAGAAGCAGGGGGGGTTACAGGATGCAGGTGTGTGTAACCAGGCTGGGACACAGATATGTGATAATAACACTTTCCAGGGTATTTTGTTAATGCTTAGGAAGTCTCATACATTAGTTTATTAACCTTATGAACATTGCAGAACATACCTAAGATAGATCTAGTGTAGTAACAACAAATATTAAGCACTTCAACCACTTAGCACTTAGCACTCTGAATCATATCTAGCATTCTAACATAAGCAATGCATTTAAGAAACACATACATATTCATTACACATCTAATCTAAGCACTAAGCAAAACATAATAGATATAACATTGCATAAAGAAAACCATAAGACACCAGATGTACGTGGTTCACCCCAGTGTGGGGATATGTCCACCAACCGCTTCGCCTCTTTATATTCGTCAATCCATTACATTCAGTTACTCTTGTGCATTAAGCCACAGAGTCAAGCTTCGTACCAGACAGGAGATCTACGCACTGAGCACCAGATCCTCCTTCCAAAACTAATTCAAGGTAAAGAGCCACTCTCTATCAAGCACAAAGCCTTAACACACATTCATTCCCTTGCACAAAGCAAATCATACCACTTTCACTTAGCTCCAAAAATTACTCAAAATACTACTTCTACCATACATTCTTCTTTTATTTATACTTTTACAAACCCTTACAATAGGGCCAAACATGGGAAAACCCCATGGGATGACATCCCATAACCCATTACAAAAACCGTAAAGAAACCCTTATTGGGCCCACATAGCCCGTAAAATAAGTGACATCCATGATATCAGCTCCACCTGGGCACTCCTTCCTCGACCAATGTGTCAAAGTCCCAAAGTGGGCCAACTCTGACCAATGTTTCCTCAAAACTTGGTCGAGGGCCAACACCCTCCCATATCCAAGCTTGAAAAGTCTTATAATGTCTTTGAGCACTTACTTGTTTGATAGGATAGTCTTTGATGCACCTGCCTAGGTGGCTCATTTATTGACTTGATTTACTCATCATGATATTTTGACATGAGATCCTTGGAGGGTGTGCTTAGTTGTCTTTGTAGGACCTAGTTGGTGGACAGTTTTGGAGGAACAAGTCGTGCTTGGGCTTCCATGGGGATTGAATCCCACAGGTTGGATGCCAAGGGCCTGCATGTTGGATGAGATATACATACCTTTGTAGGCCTGGAAAACATTGTGTACAACATGACCTAACCCTCACATGCGAAACTTTTTTCCTAGGAGAGGAAAAATGTCACCTTTGGAGGCATGACACCATCTAGGAGGGATAGGGTTTGGTGGAGAGGTTATTATTCATTGACACAAGGATGATTTAAGGAGAATGGGGCTTTGACCATGAAGAAATGACTTAGATTATTGACGTGTGGCTTTGGAAAGCCTAACTACACTTCTCCAACACCAACGACTTGCTCCTAGTATCAAAATGACCCCTAAAAGGGTGAAGTCACCTTAAGTTAGGGTCTTTTTTTGTGTAAAAGTAAATTTGAAGTAAATTGTTTAATATTATTTGTGTAAAGGGGCAAGATTAGGGTTTTTGACCCCTAGTCTTGTGTCTTACCCTAAAATTATGTGGAAAAACTATTTTAGTGACATTTTTGTATAAATAGAGATCATAAAATCTCATTTCATAACATAATTCTCCCATTGTGAGAAGTATTGGACTGAAATTTTCGCTCTCTTTTGCTAATTTCTCTCTCGTGCTCTTGTGTATGGATATATCTTTGGTTATCGGTTGATGGAAGTGATGCACTGGCCTTGGAAGGCTCTTCTTGGTTATTTATGGTTGTTTATTTTAGCATTTTCTTTGAATTGGTAAGGATTTTTACATTGTGCTATCATTTGTTATTCAATCCAAGGCTATTTTGCTAGAGCTAGGTGGGAAGTATAAGGTCATATAGCCCCGCATTAGTCTCCATCATTTGATGCTTATATTTTATTGGTTTAACAAGGGTTTTCTAAGAGAAGTATAAGTGCATACACCCTCTTATCCTAAACCCTAGCTAGAGATACTTGCCTTGGGGAGTAAGAGGATTTACACCCCCATGGAGGTAGTACCTATAGCTCTTTCTTGCTTGAATCCTTTAACCCAATTATTGAAGGCACTAATCATTACTTGTTGCATTGGAGAAATAAATTGTTTCCTTGGTAAACGTGAATTATTCAAGTTTTAAAGTTGTCTCTTTGGGAAATTGTTCCTTGAGCCTTTGGATCTCTTGCCTTATAGAGGAATCCCCTTTCAACCATAAATTCTTTTTGTTGTTACAAAACTAACCTACAGCCAATAGGGATGCAGAAAAATAATCCTCCAACCCCTAATAACTCATAAACTAACCCTAGGATTTAGCCCTAACTTTACCCTAACTCTCTACTAACCCTATTGCACCTATTTGGCTAATTAGAAGTGGTTTCCAGTGGCTGATTTTTATGTTGTTAAGCTTTGTTTTCTACAGCCATAAGGTTGATAATATCACTGCAATAACCTTTTGTTTCAAACTTGCTTTTTTGTGCTAGAGTTGTTGCTTAATCATTGATGAGTTGAGCTAGATTTCATCAGCTTGCCTCTTATTTATTTTATCACATTATTATCACTTATATTGCAGTCTTTGTTATCTTTATTGAGTTTAAACATATCATTTACTTTTGTTGACATTAGGAACAACAATATTAACTTTCTTGTCCAACTAATATATTGAAAGTATCGGTGTGTTTTTGTATTAAGGGATAATTTCAACAACTATTTCAACTCGGACGAAGCTCTGCAAAAACCCTAGAAAAATCCATGTCATGTATGCGTCGTCCCCCCTGTAGATGGAACTATCACACCAAAGGTATTTATGCTACACTAGGACAATGTCACTGACTGCACAAGATGAACCAAGAAGGGGGGGGGCAACCCCCCTCTTACTGGAATGTCGTCGCCAACGATAGAGAAGGATTGCGGGTGAAGAGGCCCGCCTTTGAGTCGCCAACTCACTTGCGGGATCAACTCTTAGCCAAGAAACAAGGGTTTAGTAAAGAAATGGAAGTTGATTCAAGCACATCTCATCCAAATGCATCTCATGGATGGGAACTAGAAAATGCATTCCCCAATCGGATAAACCTCCACGATACACCATTAGCTAAACTAGGGTTGGAGAACACACCCAGTTCATGAGGGAGCATGCTCTCATTGGTAATTTTCTAGGTCTATGGCCTTTCAAACGAGATCTCATCAGATGGATCAAAGACTAGTGGAACCCCAAGGGAGACTATGAAGTCTAGCTCAACTTCAAGGGGTTTTTCACGATCATCCTCTACAGTTTGAAAGTTAAGGATAGGGATTTTGATAATGGTCCATACTTATACAACTCTGTTGGGCTATTCCTCATATTTTGGACAGACCATTTCAACCCAGAGAAAGAAGACTTCATAATGGATCTGGCATGGATACGATTATATTCCCTACCGCAGGAGTTCTGGTTGGAGGAAATCCTCATGCTAATAGGGAACATTGTGGGAAGATATGTGAAATCTTCGGAAACCACAAAGTAGAGGAAACACACTTCCTATGCTTGAATCTATGTCTACATGGACATATTGAAGGCTCTACTAGGATCAGTAACCCTAGAATATCAAGATGAGGACTTTAATCAAACGATGGACTATTAGCACATTCCTTTCCGCTGTAGAAAGTGTCACGAGCATGGTCACCTCTTCCGTGATTGTCCCTTGAATGTCCAGAACCCAAAAGCAAGAGAGGGGAAGCAAAAGGAAGGTTACACTACAGTCACAGACAGGAAAAGACATCCCCCCAGAAAACAAACTCAAGAAGGCACTCAGAATATCCCCACCAAAAATGCCTTCAACATTCTTAATCAACTCTCGGAGGAAGAGGAGGTAGGAAATCCAAACAAAAAATATAACCAAGATAAGGAAAAGGGTAAAGCCAAGAATCATACGGAACCAGGAAAAGAAAACAATCAAGAAACAAGCCCAGCAGCCCAACAGAATATGGACAATCCAAAGGAGGGGGGGGACACTTTAATGCAACTTGATGAACAAGATCTAGCGGATATAGATCTAGAAAAACTGGAGGAGGCCTTCAATAGAAAGGAACTGCAAACCATCCCAGTGTAACAACTCTGGAAAGTTCATAAAGTTTTTATCGATTCTACTACATGATCCACCTCAAGATTAGGGATATCCTTATACCCAGCCACTGAGCTCAAACGTATCTCTTGTGAAATCAAGCGACGAGGCTGAAAATCCGCACATCAACTCATTAAGGAGGTAGGAAACTCTATGCTCAACTGTTAAGCTCCTAACCCGCACATAGGTAGATCAATGTATTCGGATGTAATAAAGGTCAATATTAATAAGGCCTTTCAATAAAATAGAATAAGGCGGATGTAAGAAGACCTAATAGAAGCTTCCGCTTCTAGAAGGATCTTCCTCTAGATGCTTCTCTTAATAGACATATTTAGTATAAATAAGAGGCAAAGGTATGAGAGACCTAGCTTGGAGATTATTGTAACAGAGTGCTGCTCTACTGGAGGTTGCCCCCTCGAAGAGGCCTGTGAACATTGCTATCTGAATCAAAGCAGTATTTCTGTTGCTATTTCGTATATCGTTTCTGTGTATGGTGAAGATTATGCTGGATATTTTACTGTCATTCTGTCATTTCTAGCATTTCATTTATGTTCTGCATATTTTATATATCTGGTATCTTGCAAGTGGTATCAGAGCACTTTCCTTGGCCAAAATTGTGGGTATTTTTTTTTCAGGGTAGAGACGTATTCCAGCGTCTTTAAGCCACATAGATCTGTCGTTACGCGCATAAACCCATGGTTGAGGGATTCATACACGCAGGAAATACAAGTGGTTCTTAAGTGCACATCTGTTGGCCACCCTTGTAACCCCTGTTGGTACCCCTTCGAGTGGTAGCGCATCAGACAACACCT
>ML789424.1:383275-396944 GCA_009831015.1 Picea engelmannii
TACAGAATTTGGATCACTTAAGAGGAAAGAGGGGGAATACGTTTCTTACTTCTCAAAGAGATTCAATAAAATGTACAATAAGACTCCCACTGAAATAAATCCTACAAAAACCTCTGCCAATATTGCATATGCCAGTGCTTTTGAGCCTGAGTTTTGCCTCATGCTGAGAGAAAGAAGATCTACCTATTTATCTCATATGCAAGATACAGCCTTAGAAGTAGAATCTAATATATTGGCAATTGAAAAACTTAGGGGAAAGTCTGATAGAGACAGAAGGAAAGCTAGGGCTAAAGATTCAACCTCAGAATCCCTTATTGTCCAGCCTCAAGTTGATGAGCTTAAAAAATTGGTGACATAACTTTCTGCTGAAATGGAGAAGTTGAAACTTGAAGGAAAACAGAACTATAGAAACACACAAAATGATGATAATAGAGGTAATTTTAGAAGACCAAATAATGCCCCATGGGTCCTCCAAAGAGATCCAATAAATAGGGATAGGGATGATCAAAAAGTCCAATCCCATCTCCAAAACAACTGTGTTGTTGATGAAGAAGGAGAGGATGAAGAAATTGATCCTAAACTCCATTGTCTTGGTGACACCTCTTCATCTCCTCATTTGACCCAATCTGCATATGAAGAGTCTCTCATGGATAGTCAGTTAAATGAATTGAGTAAAGGAGAAAAAACAAATGACAATCCTAATAGATACAACCTAAGGTCCAAAAATAAAGAGGGAAAGACTAATACTTCTGATCATCCCACTAAAACAGAAAATTTTGATAAGGCTATGACAGCTAGCAGCAAAGGAAAATATGTGCAAAGCCCTCAAACATTGGTTAAGAGCCTTGCCCCAGAAATTAAAGAGATTTTGAAATCCCCATCCTCTTTGAGCTTTGAAAGTAAAATTGAAAATATCAAAATCTTTGTACCTTTTTTGGAGCTGATTAAGAATGATGAATTCAAAAGATACCTTTCTAAAATGTTGCAGCCCGAGCCTTCTTCTATTTCCACAGATTCAATTAACCTTCAAGATGAAAAACTAGCAGTCATCCTGGGACCTTTGGTAGAGGATAGAGATGATTCTTCCCCTCCTTTCTATACATCATTAAACACTCATGATAAAGTGTTGCACAATTGATGGATGGACTCAGGGGCATCTCATAATCTCATGCCTAAAATAGTCATGGATGAGCTTGGGTTGGAAATTACAAAAACCTACCATGACTTATACTCATTTGACTCTAGGAAAGTGAAATGTCTTGGGGTTATCAAAGACCTGGTTGTTACCTTGTTCCAATTGCTAATGAAAAGTGTGGTCATGGATATTGTGGTGGTTGATGTCCCCCCTAAGTTTTGGATGCTCTTGTCAAGATCTTGGATAAAAAGACTAGAGGTAACTTTGCATATGGACCTTTCATATGCCACAATTCCTGTGTTTTGGGGGAGAACATAGAAGGCTTTACAAGGAGGCTCAATTAGCCTGCATCATCAGTGATGAAGCAAATCCCACCAACCACCCTATTTTTGCAGTTGATACTGATTTAGGATCCAGTATATTACAGTTCATTGATGCTCCTCAACCTCCTATTGAAAACAGAAAACAGTCCATTACCTCTTGTGAAGAACCTCTTCCTAATACATATGTTTGGAAGATGTTTTTTGATGGGGCTTCTTCTAAAGAAGGTGTTGGTGTTGGGGTAGTCTTTATTTCCCCTACTCAAGAGATCATTTCTTTATCCTACAAGATTGAATTTGAAACTACGAACAATGTGGCAGAATATGAGGCTCTTGTTTTGGGTTTGAGGGTTGCTAAACACACGAGGATTGAGGAGCTAGCAGTGTTTGGAGATGTTGAATTAATTGTTCATCAAATAAAAAATCAGTATCAAGCTAAACACCCTAGGTTAAGGACTTACAGAAATGAAGTTTGGGATCTGGTTGATGGTTTCTTCTTAGCTTTTAATATCTCATTTGTTCCAAGAGAAGAGAACACTATGGTAGATTCATTGGTTGTCTCAACAAGTAATTTCAGAGTTCCTTTTCCCCATAAACTCAAATATGATGTGGAAGTGAAGTATAGACCCTCTATACCTAAAAATGTCAAACATTGGAAGGTTTTTGAGGATGATCTTGAGATAAAAAGATTTCTTGATAATGTGGATGAGTTTTATGTCTTACATATTGATCAAGATCATGATACTGAAAAAAGTCCTCATGCTGATATTTTTCTGAATAAAATTGTTGACCATCATATTGTTCAGTTTCCTAGTAACCATATTCCAAAGGGACTAGTTCCTTTGGAGAGATTGTTTGATAGAAATGATGTTGTTGTAAAAGTTAAAGGTTCAACTGAAAATGTTGATGTGACTGAATGCAATTTAGGTGCAAAGGAGGATCCAAAGTATGTTAAGTTATCTAGCAGCTTGTCAAAGGAACAAAGGGCTGAATATGTTAAGATTTTAAAAGAGTTTGTTGATGTGTTTGCCTGAAAATATGAAGATTTGAGAACATATGACACAAACATCATTGAACATAAGATCTCTTTGAAAGAGGAGACCAAGCCATATAGGCAGAAACTTAGACAGATAAATCCCATGTTGCTACCTATTATGGAAAAGGAAGTAAAAAAACTTTTGGATGCCAAGATCATCATTCCTTTGAGATACTCTGAATGGGTAGCTAACTTGATCCCAGTGAGGAAGAAGAATGGAGAAATTAGATTGTGTGTTGATTTTAGGAATCTGAATAAAAGCTCCAAGAAAGACAATTACCCCTTGCCAAAGATGTAGCACATTCTGCAGAGAGTGACTGGCTAATCAAGGATGTCTATGATTGATGGCTTCTCATGAAACATCCAGATCTCTATCTTGCCTGAAGATAGAGAGAAAAAAACATTCACTACTCCTTGGGGCACATTCATGTATGCTAAAATGCCCTCTGGGTTAATGAATGTAGGAGCAACCTTTCAGTGAGCAATGGATATTGCTTTTATTGGGGAGAAGGATAAATTTGTGCTCATCTATCTAGATGACATTACAGTGTTCTCAAAGTCTAATAAGGAGCATTATCATCATTTAAAAAGGGTCTTCTTGAAGTGAAAAAAGTTTGGTCTCTCTCTCAATCCTAAGAAGTCTTTGTTTTCTATGAAGGAAGGTAAGCTATTGGGACACATTGTATCAACATAAGGGGTAAGGATTGATCCAAGCAGAGTAGAGGTGATCCAGAATTATCTATTCCTAGATCCAAGAAATAAGTTCAGTCTTTCTTGGGTAAAATCAATTTTCTGAGAAGGTTCATCTCTAATTTTGTTGAACTGGTCAAGTATATTACATCCATGCTTACGAAAGGAAATGAAGTGAAATGGATTGTTGAGGCTCGATAGTCTTTTGATAAAATAAAAAAGGCCTTGATTGAAGCACCTGTGGTTATCAACCCTGATTATTCCAAGGAATTTCTGATATTTTCCTTTGCTCCATTTGACACATTGGTTGTTGTTTTACTACAGAAAAAATCAGAAGGGTTAGAGCAGCCTATCTCCTTTTTCAGCAGAGCATTGAGGGATGTAGAGATGAAGTATGATATCATGGAGAAGCATGCTTATTCTTTGGTTAAATTCCTCAAAGCCTTCAGAGTATACATCCTGCATTCCAAATTTATTGTCTATGTTCCTTCAGCTTCTGTCAAAGAGATACTTATCCATCTTGAAATTAATGGGAAGAGGAGCAAATGGATCGCTAAAATTTTGGAATTTGATCTTGAAATAAAGCCTACTAAACTAGTGAAAGGTCAAGGTTTAGCTAGGTTGTTGGTTGAATCAAATTGCAAAGAACTAGGGGTAAATTTCATGAATATAAACTCAGAAAATCAGCGAACCGATTCTGCTGACATAAGTTCTCATATCAACCCCAACTTGGCATAATGCACCTGGTATAAAGATGTCATATATTTCCTGCAAAATTTGCAGCCTCCTGATGGTCTCGAGAAGAACAAGGTCGGAGATTTGAAGCTTAAGGAAAACTGATATTGTCTTATTGATCAAATATTGTATTGGAAAGATCCTCTAGGGGTTCTTTTGAGATGTTTAGACCCACAGGAAGCCCAAAAGGCCATGACTAATTTTCATGACAGCTTGTGTGGGGGGCATCATTTTTGAAGAACCACAGCCTATAATATCCTCAGAGTTGGGTATTTTTGGCCTAGACTTTTTTATGACATTTGTGCAAATATTAGAGCTTGTGTCAAATGCCAAAAATTTTCTGGAAAGCAACAACTCAAATCTTTGCCTTTGAAGCCTGTAGTGGTTTCTGGACCTTTTCAGTAATGGAGTCTTGACTTCATTGGGGAAATACATCCAGCATAGAGTGGTCAACACTGATGGATCTTGACTGCAACTGACTATTTCACCAAGTGGATAGAATCCATACCTACCAGGAATGCCTCTCATTAGGTAATAATTGGTTTTCTTGAAGATATAATGTCCAGATTTGGTTGTCCCAACAAGATTGTTACTGACAATGTTGCTTCTTTCAAAGCTCAACATTTGATCAAGTTTTGTGAATAGTATGGGATTACATTAATCCATTCTACTCCTTATTACCCCCAAGGAAATGGTTTGGTAGAATCTTCTAACAAGAGCCTCATAAAGATCATCAAGAAGTTGTTAGAATACAACAAGAAAGCATGGCACTCAAAGATTAAATTTGCATTATGGGTTGATAGAGTTACTACAAAGAGATCACTTGGTATTTCCCCCTTTTAGCTTGTATATGGGATTGAGGTTGTCTTTCCCACTTAGATTGCCTTGCCTGTGGCAAAGCTCTTATAGGATCAAGATGGAGAATCAAATGATATGGTCAGGAGTGTTAGCACCAGAAGTCACCTCTGGATTGCGGCAGAGGTAAGCCTGATACACATCAGAATTTTATGTCACAGGTTGGTTATAAAAGGTCAAATGGGCGCAATCTCAAGAAAATATCGTCTCAACTCAAAAAATTGGATGATGTGCACAAGCAAATGAGGTCTTATTTTAACTTCAGTCAGTATGTTGTAGTGAGGGTGAGTAGAAGGAAGACTTCAGTGAGAAAGATGTAGAGGTCTATCGTGAACATCGGGTCTTCCAACAGCCCAAGGAAGACAAACTTAAACTCAAGATCTTCTTGAGTTCAAATCATAAAGAAACTGAAAGGAATTATAACAGATCTACAATCGAACATCCATCATAATGCAGTCACAATAATTCAAGCGAATCAGTCAATCATGAACTCTTTCAACATCAGAAGAAAACAAGAGGAAGTAATAAAGCTGACTGACATTAAACAAGAAGTCTCAAGTACATATACATAACCAGAACACCAGAAGCTTCATTAAGACTTTATAATACGGGAGCTTTGCTCTACCATCGACCATAACAAAATATCAAAACTGAGTATTTATACTCAGAGAAATGCCACCACCAAGAGTGTGACTTGGCTACTGTAATCAAAGCTTCGTGTATGAATCTTCTTTTTTCAGGCTGCACTTGCATTCTTCCATCAGATGCAAGATCAGATGAGTATGGGATTCACCAGAAAATCCATGGTAGGGGAACTTTCGACTCAGTGTCTTCCCTCCATAGCCAGCTTTCAATGCTTTCCATTTAAGTGGTGAAACGAGGCTTCAACCACCTCCCTATTTTCATTAACTAATTTAATCAGGATCAGGGCGAGGCCTAACACCCATGAATGCTCTAGGTGAGCTCACGGCTCCTTCGAGTCAATTCTAGCACCTCGAGGTCACATAGATCTTTCTATGTGACCAACTCAAGTGCTTTGATCCTTTGCGTAGCTTTCGTCCATATAACCTGGGCTACGATCGTGTGCCTAGTTCCCAGGTGCTTCGGAATTTCGTGTTTCGCGAGCTTGCACTGTGATCCTACCAAAATTTATGAGTCGTGAAAGCGCGATTGTTTGGATTGGGTGACACATATCCCTTTGCATCGGATGACCTGGCTAAACATCGACATTTTGGGACTTTGGGTCGTCGGCATTTCTCCCTTCAGTTTCCCGAAACGACTTTCTCCATGTTGATCCTGCACCACGTGTCTTTCTGGAATGGACGGCCAGGATCATTTTGGGACTTCGTGTGTCGCGAATCCTCAAGACTCTACCCTCCTACTTTCCCGACTCACAAAGTCATGAAACACTGATCCATCAGTCCAGATCTTTCCTTTGATCAACGGCTGTGATCTTATCGCGATTTCACATTTCGTGAGTTCTAATGACTTGCTCCTTAACTGCTCCAGCTCGTGAAACCACAAAATGATAATCTTGCGCCACACGTCCTCTCCCATACCAACGGCTAGGATTGACCTTGCGATTTTGGACCTCTGTTTGACACTAAACTTGGTGCAACTGTATGATTCTGATCACCCGATGATCATCGACCCCATCTGCATGATGGATCTCCGCTGCTGAAAGTTGATCTTGCTCACTCACTTGATTTGAGTTGATATTAGACTACTTCAAGTGTTGTGCCTGGTTCTCACGAATGCGGCCTGTGAATATTACTTTGGATGACTAGCTAAGGGTTTGAGAAAACAAAAGGATCGGCGACAGAGGTAAAGAGAAAAGTGATCAACCTTAGAGAAAACAGAAAATCTTAGGACTGATATTTATCAGACAACCAACAATGAAAAAGGAGTCTATCAAACAGGTGGAAACAAACAACAGAAAAACTACAAGTTGAGAGGAAAAACTTAATATCGGGTCTGCAAAAAGAGGAAAAACAGGAAAAATTACAGACCTAGGTAGAAAACATAGACTCACAAGACCTTGACCAGTTTATGTTATAACATTTGGCTCCATGGGGGATAGAGTCCTCCCTACGAGGCTCTAAGAACTCTTTCCATGACTTTAGTGCCTTAGTGTTGGGTTGTGGAGTCTCCTATCAAAAACAAAATAAACATAAAACGAGAATGATATTTACAATGGTGGGATGTCGATCACAGCATTAAACAAAAAACATTTTCAGGAAGTGCTCATTTACTGGGCCACCGAAAACTTGATCACCCTCCAAATTCTGCAATCTGTAAGTTTTGTTTGGAAACGCTTCAGAAATCTTGAAGGGACCTATCAAAAGGGATTAAAATTTACCGTGATTGCCCTTGTCTTGTTTAGGCGTGTCCCATTTGAGTACTAGATTTCCCAACTAGAAGTCCTCTTTTCTAACTTTCTTGTCGAAATTCTTCTTGATTCTCTATTGACGGTCGTGTGCTCTGTCCATCACCCGTTCTCTAGTCTATTGGACTTCTTCCAGTTGATGAATTCTTCTGATCATATCCTTGGGCTCTCCTTGATAGTCCTGAAAGAATTTTCCCACAGGCAATGAAAGGTGAGAAGGAAAAATGGCCTCAGTCCCATATACCATTTGGAAAGGAGAGATGCCCAGGGACGTCTTTGTTGTCACTCTATTAGCCCATAGAGAAAATTTGAACTTTGAATCCCATGCTTTCTTGTTGTCCTCCAATAATATCTTGATGATCTTTATCAGGCTCTTGTTGGAGGATTGTGCTAATCCATTGCCTTGCGGATAGTAAGGGGTGGACTAGATTAATGAAATTATGAACTGCTCACAAAACTTGATCAATGGTTCGGCCTTGAAGGAAGCAACATTATCAGTAACAATTATGTTCGGGCAACCAAACCTTGCTATAATATCTTCGAGAAAACCAATGATCACTTTGTGAGAAGTGCTCCCGGTGCGGATAGCTTCTATCCACTTGGTAAAATAATATGTTGCAGTTAATATCCACCCGTGATGACCACTTGAAGGAGGATGAATTTCCCCAATAAAGTCCAGGCCCCATTGTTGAAAGGGTCCTGAAGCTAGTACAGGCTTCCATGGTAGAGACTTGAGTTGTTGCTTCCCAGAGAATTTCTAACATTTAATACAAGCCTTGATTTTCGCGCAAACATCAATGAATAGAGTAGACCAGTAGTACCCAACCCTGAGAATTTTGTAGGCTGTGGTTTTCCAGAAATGATGTCCCCTACATATGCTATCATGGGACTCAAATATAATCCTTTGGGCCTCTTCTGAGTCTAGACATCTCAGGAGCACTCCTAGAGGATCTTTCCAATATAAGACCTAGTCAATTAGGCAATACCTAATTTCTTTGAGCTTTAAATCTCTTGCCTTAATTCTTCCCATACCATCTAGATGTTGCAACTCTTGCAAAAAATATATAATTTCTTTATACGAGGGGCATTCTACCAATGGAGGGTCATCCTGAGGGTTTTTATCAGGTACTTTAGCCTGCTGATTCTCTGAGCAAGTGTTGATGAAGTTAACCTCCAAATCTTTACAA
Source organism: Picea engelmannii (assembly GCA_009831015.1). NCBI lineage: Eukaryota > Viridiplantae > Streptophyta > Pinopsida > Pinales > Pinaceae > Picea > Picea engelmannii. The sequence continues at coordinate 391,620 of ML789424.1, forward strand.
TTAGATTTAGGCAACAGCTTGGCTAAACCTTGGCCTTTAACTAGTTTGGTGGGTTTTATTTCCAAATCAAATTCAAGGATTTTGGCAATCCACTTGCTCCTTCTCCCGTCTATGTTAGGCTGAATGAGAATGTCCTTCACGAAGGATGAGGAAACATATGCGATGATTTTTGAATGCATAACATAGACTCTGAAAGCTTTAAGATCTTTCACCAAGGCATAGGCCTACTTCTCCATGATGTCATATCTGACCTCTGCATCTCTTAGCGCTCTGCTAAAAAAGGAAATAGGTTGCTCCAACCCTGTATCATTCTTCTATAGTAAAACAATGACCACTGTATCAAATGAAGCAAAGAAGAAAATCAAAAAATCTTTGGAATAATGAAGACTGACTAGAACAGGTGCTTCAGTCAGTGCCTTTTTAATTTGATTGAAGGATACTCTGGATTCAACAGTACATTTCACTTCGTTCCCCTTCCCGAGCATGGATGTGATATGCTTCGCCAATTCAACAAAATTTGAAACAAACCTTCTCAGAAAATTGATTTTTTCTAGGAAGGACTGAACCTCCTTCTTGGATCTGGGAAGTGACAAGGTTTGAATCGCTTCCACCCTGCTCGAATCAATCCTAACCCCCTTAGTTGATACGATGTGACCCAACATTTTTCCTTCCTGCATGGCAAATAAATACTTCTTGGGATTTAGGGAGAGAAAAAACCTTCTGCATTTCGAGAAGACCTTTCTCAGATGTTGAGCATGTTCTTTATAAGACTTGGAGAAGATTGTTATGTCATCCAGATAGATGACCAAAAATTTGTCTCTTTCTCCAATGAATGCGATGTTCACGACTCGTTGAAAGTTTGCTCCTGCGTTCATCAATCCAAAGGGCATTTTCGCATACATGAATGTTCCCCAAGGAGTGGTGAAGGTTGTCTTTTCTCGATCTTCAGGAAGGACAGAGATCTGATTGTAGCCAGAAAATCCATCGATCTGGAAATCCTAGATGCTCTAGTCACCCTCTGCAATATGTGTTCCATCTTTGGCAGTGAATAATTGTCCTTCTTTGAGCTTCTGTTAAGATTTTTGAAATTGACACAAAGTTTGATCTCTCCACTCTTTTTCCTCACCGAGACCAGGTTGGCCACCCATTTAGAATATCTCAAAGGGACAATGATTTGGGCATCCAACAAATTATTTACCTCTCTCTCCATGATGGGAAATAACATAGGATTTATTTGTCTTAACTTCTACCTAAATGGCTTGGCCTCCGCTTTCAATGGGATATTATGCTCGATGACGTTGGTGTCATATGTTCTGAGGTCTTCATAGGTCCAAGCAAACACATCAGCAAATTCTTTTAATAACTCAGCATACTTGGCCCTCTGCTCCCTTGACAGGTTGCTTGACAGCTTGACGAATTTCGGATCCTTTTCTGTGCCAATATTGCACTCACCCACATCAGCATCATCGTTTGACATTTTACCCTTTACTACCACATCATTCCCATCGAATAATATTTCTAAATGAACTAGTCCCTTTGGAATGTGATTTCTATGCAACTGAACAATATGGTGATTAGCAATTTTATTTAGAAATACATCAACATGAGGGTCACCTTCGGGATCATGATCCTGATCAATGTGTAATACAGAGAACTCATCAACCGACTCAAGAAATCTTCTGATTTCAAGATCATCCTCAAATACCTTCTAATACTTGATATTATCAGGTACAGATGGCCTATATCTAATCTCAACATCATACCTGAGCTTAGGTGGCAATGGGACCCTGAACTGACTCGCTAAGACGGCCAAAGAATCAGCCATAGTATTTTCCTCTCTTGAAATAAAGGAAATGTTGAAGGCTAAGAATAAATTGTCAGTTAGGTCCCACACCTCATTCCTGTAAGTCCTTAGCCTAGGGTGTTTGGCTTGATAAACATTTTTGACCTAATGAAAAATTAGTTCAACATCTCCAAATACTACTAGCTCTCCAATTCTCATGTCTTTCACAATGCTCAAACCCAAAACAAGAGCCTCATACTCTACCACATTATTGGTAGCTTCAAATTCTAGCTTATAGGACAAGGGTATGGCTTCTTCACAAGGTGACACAAAAACTACTCTGGCACCAGCACCTTCCCTAGAAGAGGCTCCGTCGAAGTACATCTTCCACACAGAAGTAGTTGGAGGAGGTATTTCATGAAAAGAAATGGGTTGCTTTCTGAATCCAAGAGGAGATTTAGGAGTATCCGTGAGTTGTAACAAACTAGAACCCAAATCAGTGTCGAGTGAAAATATAGGATGATTGGTGGTGTCTGCTTCATCACTAATAATGTAGGCCAACTGAGCTTCCCTGTACATCCTCTGTTAGAAAAACAGGACCATGGAGCAATAAAATAAAACAAATGTGGAAACAAAACACAGAAGATACACAATACAATAGAGACACAAATATATGTGGTTCACCTAGTGTGGGCTACATCCACCAGAGAATTTCCAGGTCCTTCCCTTATTATTATCCATCAAATGAAGGGATACAACCTACAGCAACCCATTGTAACTTCCTCTTAGTTCTCTCACAGTCTCCTATCTCATAATACAATATTCACTCACATACTTAACCACAATACATTTCCCTCATAAAAGAGGGTTCCCTTTAGGGCAAAAAACCCTAACATGATTTCTATCGTTAGATTTGTGACCTTATAATGAACGCTCCAAATTTACAATGAAATTACAATATACATTTACAAGGCAATTTTTCCTCCGGGGGCCCGCTTGCCCCCGGACCCCCCAGCCAAGGGGATAGCCCCCCCAAACCCCGAAGAGGGGGTAACCCCCCTCTGCACTCCCCCACGTGGAAGAGTGTACATAATTCTAGGGTGTAAAGTCTTCATATGGTATAAACATGGCTAAAAGCAAGGACCTCTGAATCAGGAAGATAATCAGGCTCCACAACCAACAAACTCCTATGATCCCCTCCGAACACTAGAATGGTAGCATATGTGAGGTCCATCTGCAAGGTTCCCACAAGTCTTTTTATCCTAGACCTTAACAAGAGCATGCCAAACTTGGGGGGAACATCAGCCACCATGATATCCATGACCACGCTCTTCATGGACAGCTAAAACAAGGTCACAACCAGATCTTTGATGACCCCAAGACATTACACTCTCCTTGAATAAAAAGAATACAAATCATGATAAGCCTTGGTGATTTCCAACCCAAGTTATTCCATGATAGTTTTGGGCATAATATTATGAGATGCCCCTGAAACCATCAAACAATTATGCATCACTTTATCATGTATGTTTAGTGATGTATAGAAGGGAGGGGATAAATCATATCTCTCTTCTACCATAGGACCTAAAATGCCTGCTGGATTTTCATCTTGAATATTTACTGAGTCTGTGGAATGGCAAGATAGCTCTGACTGCAACAGCTTAGAGAGGAATTTTTTGAAATCTTCATGCTTGACTAGCTCTAAAAAGGGCACATGAATTTCAATCTTTGGGAATTTCATGCTCAAAGCTGAAAGAAGAAAGGGGCTTCAAAACTTCTCTCACTTCTGGGACAAGGTCTTTAGGTATCGGTGAGGGTTTCTGAGATTTATTTTCTATGCTGTTGTTTGTTGCATCTTTAACAGGCTTCTCTTCTCTGGAAGGTTGATCAGGGACATCAGACTTCCCTTCTTTCTTCTTAGACCTTAGATTGTATTTATTGGGATTACTATTGGCCTTCTCACCCTTACTTAGCTCATTTATTTGATTGTTCATGAGGGATTCTTCATATGCAAACTGAGTCAAATGGGGAAACGGGGAAGTGTCTCCAAGACAATGGATTTCAGGATCAATCTCTTCTTCCTCCCTCTCTTCATCAACAACTAGGTTATTTTGGAGAGGTGTTTGGATTTTCTGATCATCTCTCTCTTTGTTTCTGGGCTCTCTTGGGAGTATTTGAGGGGAATTGTTTGGTCTTATGAAGTGGCTCTGTTATCAGTATTTTTAGGATTTTGGTATGTTTTCTTCCCCTCTACTTCCAATCTTTCCATTCTAGTTGAAAGTGATTTTAGTAACTTGGTTACTTCATCCATTTGAGGGGAGGAGGCAGAGGAAATGGAGGTGGAGGGTTCATATCTTCCTCTTGGTATGTCCCTATTAGCCTTATTCCTGAGTTGGTTTACTACCAATACTTTAGACTCTACTTCCAGGGCTGCATCTTGCATATGAGCCAAGGAAGTAGCTCTTCTCTCTCTCAATAGGAGGCAAAAATCGAGGTCAAAAGCACTAGCATAGGTAATCTTGGTAGAGGCTTATGTAGGCTTTATCTCAACAAGGATCTTATTGTACATCTTGTTGAATCTTTTGGAGAAGTCAGAGACAGATTCTCCCTCCTCTTTATTCAGAGCCCCAAACTTTGTAATATAATACATAAAGTCTTTTTTATCACCCCATTGTCTCAAGAAAACATCATCCAAAGCTTCAATCCCAGCAATAGATCCAGAGGTCAATCCCCTAAACCATTTCCTAACCTCACCATCAAGGCTCTGGACAAAGACTCTCATACTGATCCATGTGGATATCAGTGGCCACCCACCTTTTTCAAATGGCTAAAAACAGTTTTCTGGCCATTTTGGCAATTTACTATTTTTAGCAGGTTTTAACTTCCGGGGCCATTTTGAGGGCCTAAATGAAGGTTTTTTGAGATCGAGGTTCTCAAAAATATCCAAATGAATTATTGAGCCCCCAAAATGAATCTCCTCGACGATACCTTTCCAATGAGCTATCACACGCCTAAAACGGAGATCGTATGCAAAAGTTACGACCTCGGGAAGTTGATGCACCAACTTACCCAAACGGGGCCCACATGACTTTTGGCGCTTCATCTCCTAGGGTTAGGTTTTTGGATGTGTTATCACTCCAGGAAACTCTCCTAGGCTGTAAGTCGGAGATGCCTGGTAACTAACTCTTTTTGGAAATATTTTCTTAATATTTGATGTGGTTTGTGGATCAAGATGAATATCTAGGGGGCTGGACTATGTTTTCAAGACTGTCTAGAAATACGAAATCTCACAAGGCTTTCTAGCCATGTAGTCAGACAAAGTTTGATTACATGAGGGAAGAAATCAGCTATTACACCAGATTACACTTCATACCAACAAGTACAATGGGTTTAATAACTGAGGGAATAGATTATGATCATCAACTAAAACAATTAACCAGTGAGATGACAGTCACTGCAAAATTGAATGAGCATCAGCAAAGAACTTTCACTCATAAACTATAAGAAAACAGAAGAAGAAAATCTGACCACCCAACTGAAAG
>ML789424.1:413847-429574 GCA_009831015.1 Picea engelmannii
TTTTCCAATATTTAATCATAAATTCACTCAAAAACACTAAAATAGATGCATTGGAAAATAATATGTCTAAAACCCATGTAATCATGAAAAATGGTTTATGTAAGGGTGTGGAAAAGCGAAATATGGTTAAAAGTGAAGTGAAAATGTTGGTAAAAAGATGACACTTTGGCGACTCAACAAATACCATGTAATCGTGCTACTTCCTTCATAAAAATGTCTACAACATCCACTGCCTTGTGAGTAGTCTTTAGTGGAATAAAATGGGCAGCTTTAGTAAGCTTGTCCACCACCACCATGATTGAATCATGTTGCTTGCTTGTTCTTGGCAATCCTATGATGAAATCCATTGTCACCACTTCCCACTTCCACTCAGGAATGGGTAAAGGTTGCAACAATCCTGCTAGGTGTCTGTGCTCAACTTTAACCTTCTGACACTCCATATATCTGGTGATGTATTCTGCAATCTCTTTCTTCATACTTGGCCAAAAGTAATGGCTCTTGACTGCTACCACAGTTTTCTGATATCCAGGGTGCCCAACATAAGTCACATTATGCATCTCATGCAAATCGCAAGTTTCAAATCCTGGACATTAAGTACATAAATTTTGTTTTTGTACAGAAGTATTCCATCAGTTTCCAATTTATAAATCTCCACTTTCTGTGGCATCTTACCTTGTTGTAGCTTTGTTGCCAAATCCCTGTACTGCAAATCTGTATTTGTAGCTTCTAAAATTCTGCTTTTAATATCAATTCGGTACATGCTAATGGTTGTAGCTTGTAATTCGTGTACTCTCCTATTGAGTGCATCAACCACTTTATTTTCTTTCCCTTTGATATGCTTGATATCAAAATCATACTCACAGAGAAACTCCAGCCACCTACTATGTATAGCGTTCAAGGTTGGCTGATCAAAAAAATACTTCAGACCGTTATGGTCTGTACTTAGTTCGAACCTCCTTCCCATGAGGTAATGCCTACATTTCTTTAGAACGTGTACTATGGCTGCCAACTCCAAATCATGAGTTGCATAGTTCCTTTCATAATCTTTCAACTTTATGTATTCATAACAAATTACAAATCCATTATGACTGAGGACTACTCCCAGTCCCTCTTTGCATGCATCTGTGCACACCACAAAGTCTTCATTCGGATCTACAATCCTCAAAATTGCAGCATTGGTTAACAGTTGCTTCAATCGCTGAAAGCTTTTCTCACAATCTTATGTCCACTAAAATTTCTTCTCTTTCCTTTGCAAGGAAGTGATACGGTGAGCTATCTTCGAGAACCCTATGATAAACCTTCTGTAATAACTAGCTAGACCCATAAAGGATCTGACTTATGTCACGTTCTTTGGCGCTGACCATTCTCTGATGGCCTCAATCTTCTCAGGATCTACAGCTATCCCATACTTTGAAATAATATGCCGCAAGTAATGGATCTGCTCTTGATAAAACGAGCACTTGCTCAACTTGGCATACAGTTGGTGCTCTCGTAGCACCTGCAACACCATCCTAAGATGTTTCTCATGCTCTTCCTCCGACTTGGAATACACTAGAATGTCATCCAGGAAGACTATGACAAACTTGTCTAGATAGTCCCTGAATACACCATTCATCAAGCACATAAAAACAATAGGTGCATTTGACAGTCCAAATGGCACCACTGTGAACTCATAATGACCATACCTTGTTCTAAAGGCAGTCTTGTTGATGTCTTCATCCTTTATCCTTACCTAGTGATATCCCGATCTGAGATCTATCTTCAAACATATCTTCGCATCCTTCAACTGATCGAAGAGGTCATCAATCCTCGACAGAGGATATTTGTTCTTTATAGTTACTTTGTTCAACTGTCTGAAATCGATACACAATATCAACGTCCCATCCTTCTTCTTCACAAACAAGACCGAGGCACCCCAAGGTGACACACTTGGGTGTATGTACCCCTTCTTCAGAAGCTCTTCAAGCTGCAATTGCAACTCTTTCAGCTCTGGCATACTCGTTCTGTAAGGATATTTCGACACTGGAGCTGCTCCAGGCATCAAGTTTACAAAGAAGTCAATATCTCTCTTCGAGGGTAGTTCGGGTATCCCTTGAAATACATCTTCAAACTCCTTTAGTACTGCATGATCTCCAATACTTGACACCTTATCCTTAGGTGTTTCCTCCACATGGGCTACAAATAATTGACAGCTTTTCCTGTAGCACTTCTTCATCTACATTGTTGAGATTTCTCTGATAGCAACAACTCTGGGAATTCCTTGGACTGTTTTCCAATTTCCTTCCTCATCTAGGCAAGTGAATGCCTTTTTATGACTGTCCAAGATGGCATGGTGCTGGTCCAACTAGTCCATCCCAATTAGACAGTCATAAGAACCTAAAGGTAGAACATTCAATTCAACCTTTGTGCTCAATCCATTCATGTCCACAGGACAAGACTTAACGAACTCAGTGACTTTCCTCTTGGTTCTTGTATCCAGCTTCACTAACCAAGACTTTTCATGTTTGCTTCTCAACAAATGCAAAATTTCCACCACTCTAGGATCTATATAACTATGGCTAGCCCCTGAATCAATTAAAATAGTAAATGGTTGGTTGTTAATCATACCTTCCACTTCAATCATGTGTGACCGATATTCAACTTGATTGTTGTCCAGGGCTATGTAGATCCTTGGCATTCTACTGTCCATGTCCTCCACTGTTTCAGTTTGCTGAACATTATGAACAAATCTCACTTTGCCATTTTTATGGGGATAATCTTTGTACTTGTGGTTCTCTTTACAACCCCAACACTAAATGGGGCCTTTGTTTCCCTACATCAGCCATTCTCAACTTTCTAAATGATGGTTGTCCTTGAGGAATGTTTCTGAAAAAGGGAGGTTTAGTTCCCTTCTTCCTCTGATCCATCTAGAATTTCTTCTTGTCTTCCCAAGCCTTTCGGAAAGTAGGATTCTCTCTTTGTTGCTCATATAAGCATTTCGCTCTCCTTATCATTTCTTCCATAGTCTTAGGATCATCATACTGAATCTTGTCACCAATGGAAGGAGGCAGTCCACTCAGATACCTTTGAATCTTGACAGTTTCATCCTTGATGAACGAAACATACTTCAACAATTCCAAAATCTCCGTTCATATTCATCAATGGTCATGCTGCCTAGCTTGAGTTCAAAGAACTCTTTCATTTTCCTGTCATAATAGTTTTTAGTCAAGTATTTATTCTCGAAATATCTCTTGAATTCCTTCCAAGTGATATCTTTCTCTCTAATGTGTTGCACCTGCACAAGCTGATCCCACCACATGGATGCCTGCCCCTTTAGTTGATACATTGCAATTCTTCCTTCTGCATGAGAGGAATAATTCTGCAATTGGAAATATTTCCTCATGCCAAGCAAACATGTCTTGGCATCTTCCTCCTTCTTATGTTCTCCATCAAACGTAGGAGGATTAATCTTGTTCATTTCGCCCTTCAATTCATCCACTCCAGATCTCTTGTGCTTTCTGGTAGGAGATGGGCTTAACTACTGTGTGCCCTCCTCTTGGAGTGACCTTGGGAGTGATGATGGTGTTTACCAACATTCCTTGATCTTCTTCCCTCAAAAGTCGGGTGACTCCCTATTTTTCTCGAGTCTCTCTCCTGGTCCAACTTCTTTTCTATTATTTCCAGACTCTTCATCAACTTTAAGTTGAATTCACCTTGTTTATCCTGAGCTTTCTTGAGCTTTTTTCTATCTGTTTGATGAGTTTGGGCATCTTTCTGCAATTTTTCAATGATCTTCATCATATGCCTTTCCTTATCTACCTCTTCTCCATGCCCATTGGATTTCGACCCTTCAACTCCCAAACGAACATCCATCCCTTTAGCTTCATTCTCTGAACTGGAAGCATTCTGTGTCTCCTCCATTTCTTTGCACTCAGTGGCAACTCTAAACGGTTATGGCACTTGTTAAAAATTTTGCAAACATAATGTGCAAACAACCAGAATTTTCCAGGCCATTAATCCTCAACAAATCCCACAACATTCATAAACAAATCTGACTCAAGAAAAAGTTAAGTTTTCATTCTCCATGATTCTCGTTCAATCAAGAATCCCTACGGATTTCTACTTTTAGAACTCTTCTCTGCTAATTTTTCGGGCACTGGCCCCTTTCTCTCAGTCCCCAACCCATGCGACCATGGGTCATGAACAGGCGCTAGATCTCAAGGTTCTCTAATCGGGACTTTAGCTTTCGAAAAACTCCAATCATGGAAAATCAATTACTCAGAGTTCTGAATTACCAAACTCGCGAGGCAGGCAGATCAACCGTCCACCATACCTAGCATTCGACGACGGACATACACAAGGGAAATTATGTCATCAAAGCCTTCGAAACTTCAGAGTTTCGGGTTTCGGAGGTTCAGGACTTCTGTCCTGGAAGCTCCCACACTCATTTCCGTCCCAACTCCTGACTTTCGAACTTTCGATCTTTCTAGCTTTCGGGCCCATAGCACAGTTGTCACTAACCACGGTGGTGACACATGGTGTGCTTAAGAAGGTCCACGTTACCTCAGGTGACGCCATCTGGCCCCACTGCGTCTAATTTTCCTTCGGGATCCATTGGTATGTGGCACACATCCCACGTGTCCACATCCATCCAAGTGATGTTAGCCGGACTCACTCCTTCAACTCTTCGGGATTTTGCGATTTCGGGCTTTGGGAGTTTGTGCATCGGCACATCCCATTTCTCCCGACAACCAAACTCCCGAAATTACAATATGTTATTCTGCTTGATCCAATGGTCGAGATCTTTTACCAGATCTATGGTGTAGATCTCCTCGGGGTTTTGGAGTTTCGGGTTTCGAAAGTTTGTGCCTCAGCGCACCCCGCTTCTCCCGACAACCGAACTCCCGAAAGGCTTCTAGGATATCCTTCCTGCACCTTATTTGGATCTAACGGTCATAAAGGTTTCTCCTCTCCTTCCGAACAGATCCTACGGCTCCAACACCCCAAATGTTGAGCGCTCTCTCTCTCTCTGGTCAAATACCACGTCGACTATGGTTGTACTCTACCGCTACTCCTCTTGAGCTTCGTAACATGGCCAAGTAACCCCTTGGCACTCAAAAATAATCTAAGGTTCGAAATTAGTCCTCTAGACACAATTTCCTCTTGAAACATTGGGTCCAAAGACCACTTATCTGGCCCATCCAAGCTCATCGTTGAAAACATGGCTCTGATACCATATTGTAACGTCCCCGACCATCAACCCCACAGTCGAGCAACACTACTACGAGGTACATTCTCATAAATTTATATATATCATGCATATTAAATCTAATTAACAGATTTTAATGAAATTTAACCAACAATACAGAGTAATCATAGTATTACTGCTAACATACAAAATTAACAGTAATATCATTGCAACAGAATACATGATAATATTGCAAGCATCACAGACATGCATTTTTAATGAAATTAAACACAAAATTAATACTTATCTTTGAAATTGCAATAACTCCACCAAATACGTTCCGACCTTCCACGAACCTCCCAACCTTAGACCACGCTGCTCATCACGCTCAGCAGTGGGTCACCCCCGAGCTGGAACCAAGATCCACCTAGGGCAAGGGAATCCTAGACTAGGCTGAGGTTACAGGAAAATTGCACAGAGCAACCGAAAGGATTCTCTCCAGGAGCCTTCTTACACCCACTACTCATGAACTCTCATTCCCCACATGCTTGTTCCACCTAGGAGTATACACCTTCACAAGCACAGTCCATCGGTGCTTCACCTCCCTCTCTGGGTCTCGGCAACAGGTCAAATCAGGAATTCTCAGAGCTCCGTAGCTGGTGTTGGACTCTCTCTGGGAGAAAACCACTTCCCAATAGACTCTCTCACCTGGAGAGAGTTGCTCATAGGCTTGACAACCTGCCTCTTCTACCACAGGCCTAACAACCCAGTTCTTCAACTAGTTTCCAACTCAATTCTTGGAAGTTCAGGATAATAGTAACAACATCAGTGTTTGGTTAACTCACAGGTGATAGCAACAATAGGAAAACGGGGTGCGGGAACAAGAAATGACAACAGGCCACTAAGACACAACACGGTTCAGGTAACACCGTTTTTCAGGATGCATGACAAGTAATCCACGCAGAGGTCGACACAGACTCAACAGTTCGGACACAGGGTGTACCAGCTTCTCAAGAAAACATAATAGGCCTTGGGTTTCAGAACTGCATGAGCCTTACAAAACTCAGACACAGAGATCCCTCGGTTCAGACAGTCGACGGAAGAATGGAGGACCAACGCTGATACCAGACGGAATTCCCGGTTTCGGACAGTCGATGGCGAAATGGAGGACAAACCCCCGACTCAAGTGACGCTTCAACTTTTAACCGCATGCACCCAGGTCAACACGTGTCTTCCTGGGGCTGCATGCGTTCCCTTTTGCACACGTTGGAGTTGCATGCGTTGCCTATCCCAGAACTTAGGATAAAAACATGTTTTGTCCCACAACTTTAGAATAATAATAAAATGTTATTCCGAAGGACTTAACCCCCTAAGCTTAGCCCCTCTTTCCAACCTTTTAGCCCCCTCTACCCTTACCCACCCTATGGAAGCTTAGTCCCCCGTCACTCTTTCTTCGTGGTCGATTTGCACGCAATGATGTTTAATCTTTATTAATGTTCTGCATATTACATATACAAAAACAGGCTCCTGGCCTTTAACACTTAGGCTCTCCGGCCTAATAAACACATAATCCTATCAGCTTATCAATACTCGGCTCACCAGCCTACAAACATGATTTACAATTCATAAACATGATTACAATAGGGCTCATCCTTGGGGATATTACACCTAGGTAGAAAACATAGACTCACAAGACCTTGACCAGTTTATGTGATAACAAGGAGGATACAACAGTTGGTAGAAGTGCAACAGAATAGAGAGAAGCTCCTTGACAAAGCACAAGACCATCAACAAAAGATCAAGCAAGCCTTTGACAAGAAGGAAAGTAAAGAAAATTTCTAGCTGGGAGATCTGGTGCTAAAGTGGGATGCACCCAAACAAGACAAATGCAAACATGGAAAATTTGAAGCCTTTTGGATTGGTCCATTCAAGATTTCTTAGGTGTTTTCAAATAATACTTATAAGTTGCAGAACTTCGAGGATTCTGACGTTTTTTGCGGCCCTGTCAATGGACACTTTTTGAAGAAATATTTTGTTTGAGCCATGAGTGGGTGCTCCTTTCATTGTAAATATCATTGTTTCTATTTATTTTTGAATGAGTAAATGACCCCATAGCCCTAGGATAAGACATTGAAGTTGCTTGTTCTTAGAAGCTCACAGGGAGCATGCCATCCCCCGTGGAGCCAAAACTTTATCGCATAAATTTGGCATGGGCAGAGTTAAAATGTTTTTCTCCTAAAGAACTTTGTAAAAAGATTAAATGGTGCACTATTTACTAAATTTCATGACCTGTGTAGATTATTTTAACCAAAGTTTCAAAAGGAAAATACTTTCGTCGTGTAGCGAGTAATTCCCGCACATCTTGACAATGAAGGCATACATCACATCATATATCAGCGGTCCTCAATGCATTTCAGACCCCCCCTCCAGGATCCCATTCATCCTCTGCTCCATACCGCTCACGCTCTCCATTACACCTATCATCCACTCACTCTAACTGCTCGCCCTCCCACCGCCACGCCACCCACAGTTTGACTTTTCTCCCTACACTTCACCTCCCGCGTATCTACTCCACCTCTCACCTTGTGCCACTTGTCTTCCACAAATCATCCACCTATCTGCATTTACTCAATCCCTTCTCCCTATTTGACACGGGTTCCACGTCCTCCAGTTCATAACTAGTCATGACTCCCCCCCATGATTCTATGGCAGACACTTGTTCCAATAAAAGAGTTGCGTTGAGTTAGGCTGACGGATTACCAGTACCACCATCCGCTTTATACTACAAGATGTTTCCCAGCACAGTTATCCAAAGGCACATATGGCAAAGGAATCGGCATGAAGAAAGAATAAGCTGAGGAAATGCACCCAAGCAACAACACTTCATTCTAGCATTCTATTAGATCCACCTGTACAAATGTTAGATTAGGAGCTTTTTGTAGAGAATCCTAGGATAGGAAGGCCAGCTCGCACCTCTAGTTGTTGTCTATTGTCTTTTTATTATAAATACATCTTTTGAATGATGAGAGAGGTTCGAATGGTTGAGCAGAGCTCCCCAATTATAATATTTTGACTAAGTAAACTTGTTCTCTGGTTATGTATTGGACTTGAGACATTTTGATTAATAGAAGTCAATTTCCTTTTATCATCTGGTTGCCTCTTATTTTGAAATACTCATGATTGGATGATCCATATGAGATGTTGTGGTTGTGTTATAATGAATGTTTGATTATAATGTTGCTATGAATGTTTTTGAGTGTTTATAAACTTTAAGTTTCAAGAAGTTCTTGTGACTGAGTTTTTCTTCTCCTGACTGCTTGAAGACTTGATGTTAATAGCAGACCTATCCACCTTCCTCACTAAGTCTTCCTCTTATTCACCTTTACACCAAACCATTGACTGAAGTTGATCAAGACATCATTTGCTTATGCATGCTAGCCCTGATTTATGTGTTAAAACATTCTTATGTTGAGTTTTGTCCATTTGACCTTTAATCACTCATTTACATTCACAAACCTTTTTGATAGGTACTGGGCTTATCCTCTCGCAATCTGGGGGTGATTCTCAGTGCTAACAGGCTGAAACTGTAAAACTACATAACTGAAAACAACTTGCTCGAATGGTGGTAGCTATCTCTAAGAAGAGATGTGACTGCTATGTGCATCCATTTGAGCATAATCATTACAATGAGGATCCAAAGGCCTTTTTAACATTACTCATGAATTCCAAAACCCTAGACATCCAAAAACCTAACCCTAGGAGGTGAAATGCCAAAAGTGATGTGGGCCCCGATGTGTAAGTTGGTACCTCAACTTCTCGTGGTCGTAACTTTTGCATACGACCTTCGTTTTAGGCGCGTGATAGCCCGTTGAAAATTTCTTTTTGCGAACTACATATTATGCCATCAAACTCCGATTTGTCTACATTTTGACTGTGGCAAGACAAAAAAACACTGTTAAGGGCACCAAAACGGCCCTTAAAGTATCGAAAGATGTACTAACATGAAAACATCCAAATTAAGCCAGTTGGATTAGGTGGGTGGCCACCATTCTCCACCTAGAAGTTGTGTAGGGTTTCAGACAACCCCGGAAGTGTAGAACCCACAATTACAAAGAATTACAAAAGAACATGTTGAACTAAATATTGTCAAGAGGAACCAGTTGGAATAGGTGGGTGGCCACCAATATCCACCTGGATCACATACAACATCAGGTGGCTTCGCCAGGGACGAGATATTTGTGTAAGCCAACAATGTCGATTGTCATACGAAATCTGACCCTTCAAGGATGAGGTATTATGTGATGTTGCCCCATTGGATGTATGTGATGTTCTTTTGGGCCATCCATACATGTGGAAGCACCATGTTATTTATGAGTCTCGACCCCGTAGTGTCATTATTACTATGGGGGGTCATCTCTATAGGATACCAGAGGTAGTTCCAACTATTGTCCCACCTAAAAAGTGCCACAAGGTAGTATCTCATACTACAAAATTCATCATCTTCATAGTCTATTCAAAAGGTGAATAGAAGAACACCACAACCACTACAACCTCAGTCCAAACATCTTCTGTCCAATAGAAGCAGATCGACAAGATTGAAGCAAAGTGCAAGGATTCCTTCTGTACGCAGTCAACTCATGTATCCAAATTGGTTAAAAAGGTCCAACCCTTCCAACCACAGGTTCATGACATCCTTCAATGAGCTAAGCAGTGCAACTTCTCCAACAAGGCAAGCAACTCATCAAGATGACTATTCAACAAACACTTTTCCCTCTCCCCCGGGTACTCAACGCAATGAAAACCATTGCTTCCTAAGGAGGGAGGATTTATCCAGGTGGATATCGGTGGCCACCCACCTATTCCAACTGGCTCAAAACAGTCTTTTGGCAATTTACTATTTTTAGCAATTTTTTGGTTCCTAAACTTTTGGGGCCATTTTGAGGGCCTAAATGAAAGTTTTTTTCGGGATTGAACACCTCAATGATAGCCAAAGGCTTTGATTGATCCCCCAAAATGAATCTCCTCAACGATATCTTTCTAATGAGCTGTCATGCACCCCAAACGAAGATTGTATGCCAAAGTTACGCCCCCGGGAAGTTGATACACCAAACTACCCAAAACGGGGTCCACAAAATTGTTGGCTTTTCATCTTCTGGGGTTAGGGTTTTGGATTTTCTTTATGTTAAAAAAGGTCTTTAGAGCCTCATTGTAATCATCTTCTTGCGAATGTGAGTATCTGCCACATCTATTCTTAGAGATAACTTGTCACCCTTCTAGCGAGTCTTTCACTCTGTATTTCTACAATTTTGTACATTTCGCTCATTAATAGAAATTGTGTATTACTGTATCTCTGTGTTTATGGCTGCATATCTGATATATTTATGTTATATTATTGGATATCTGAGATATCTCTGTACATTTCTTTATTATATATCCGCTCTCATTTCATGCCGAAAATATTTGGATCAACTAGAATTCATGCCTTATCTCCATTCCCAATTATGGTATTGTGCACTTTCCAAAATTGTGCATCAAAACATCATTTTTCAGAGCCTTAGACTTACATCTGCTTTCTTTGTGTTTATAATCACTCCTCATATGTCCTTTATAGTGTCTTGTCCACTCATGGAACTTTGTTAGTGTCCTTTGTTCAACCATCCGACTTTACTTGCTTCTTAGATCCTAACTTTGTCTTTTGTAGTTCATTGAACCTGCACATATGCACTCCATATGAACTCATCTTACATATGAACCATATTTTCCTTGGTCTGTATCTATCTATGAATATGATAGTGTCCTCATTCAACCCATACTGAGCTTTCTTTCCAAAAATGGCTCTCTTTTTTTTTCCATGGCACTTCTCACCCCACACATTGTCTTCCATGCATCACCAAAGGGGATTATTATTAAATTTGTCTCATGAGGTGTGTTCTCACATGCCACATAAGTTGTGTCTACTCACTTGATTCTTTGGTGGTCATAAAAAAAACAATACTTGTCACTTGAAATTCACAAACAAAAACTATATAATATGTATTATATATTTGAAAATTTTATATCTCGAGTTTTTAATAATAGTAATTTATTCATATTGAGGTTTAAAAGGGAAAGCATTTTTTTTTAAAACTAAGGAAAATTTAATTTGAAATTATATCCTCAATCTAACTCTACAACACAAATTGCTTATCATTCAATAAATTCAAAGCATTAAAAAATACAACACAAATTGTTTATCATTCAATAAATTCAAAGCATTAAAAAATTGACATAAAACTTTGATTTTAAATTATACTTACTCTACACTAACTAGTTATTGATTCCACCATTAAAAAGAAAAAAAATTACGAGAACTACATAAAAAAAAAAAAATAGAATGCCTTACCTCTTATAACATGTGAGATGGTAGTCTAAGCAAATGAAAGAAATATGGTGAACAAAGGTCATGATTTCATAGCTATTTCTCCAACGATTTACACTTTTAATATAAATGATGACTTGCAACAAATTGAACCTTCAAAACAAGTAGAGTTAAAAAGGGATAAAGTCAAATGTTCTCGTTATGAACTCCAATGGAAATAACAATCATTTTCAATTTGCACATTTTTCCTTATCCTTTATCTTGGATAATGAAAATTGGTTTATACTCGTTGGAAGATATATGATGTGATGGAAAAAAGTTTTTTAACATATAGTGCAATAATGATCAAGAATATGTAAATTTTTAATAAATCCAATTTAAAATATGAATGACAAAAATTACTTTTCCATTTCTTTTAGAGATCTTCATAAGAAATTAAAAATAATAAATATTTTTATATACATTTAAATTTTTCAAAAAATAATATAAATTTCTTAATTCCTATTTACCTCTTCTTTTAATCAAATATAAAATTTTATTCTTCAAAAAGTGATCGTATCGTGATTCCTACTTTAATCTGCTACACGAGAAATTGTCCCCACTGTAGTTGCCTCGTAGGATTTGGTTGAAAATATTCTTTAGTTTTTCAAAAAATTGTCTAGTCCTACTAATTTCACTCCCCAGATGACCGCTTTCCCTTTAAACTATTTGAAATCATTATCTAAGTCACTATCAACTGAAATCGTTACCCAAATCACTATCAAGTGATTAAAATTTCTTTATTGAAAGTTCTTTCAATACATGTTCTGCAAGTAGCACGGTATCAATTTATTTGAAGGTGTCCCCTGCTGCAAGAACAGGAGAACATTACAAATCGAAGAAAATTCATTCATGGAATTGAAATAACAGTTCGTCTTGACACTGAGCAAAGTGGCCATGGCGAGGGGTCGAGAGCACCATTTTAGCTGGATAGTAAATATTGAGATTCGGCCATTAATAAAATTTATATAATGTTTTTTAAACGTGTATGTTTTAAAAAACAAATTTATAGAAAATGATTTGTTTTTTAACACGTATGTAAAACAAATTTTATATTATTAATTGATTTTAGAAGAAGACTTAAATTTATTTTCAATGGGTTAAGGATTTGTTTTTTTTAATATAAGGAAACATGTTAACCACCTAAATTTTTAGAATTTGTTTTTTTTTAATATAAGAAAACAAGTTAACAACCTAAAACTAAAAGGTATCTTGTAAAAGTTAACAACCTAAAACCAAAAGGTATCTTGTGAGAGTAAGAGTTAAGGAAATAAAATTAAAGTTAAAATAAAATTTTAAATTTTAAAAATTAAAAAAAAAATGTTATGGAGTGTTTTTGGTTTTTCTAAAGTTTTATATAATTTTGAAGTCTTTTAAAGGTTAATATATTTAGTTATGTGGTGCATTGACGATGATGATGATGATGATTAATGTCCACTAAGATCCATTTGATCTTAAGAGGATAAGTGATTACTTGCTATTCTTTAAAATTTTGTTTATGTGCTCCAAAAGAATTAAGAGAAGCTTTCCAAAATCACCATAATTTTGAATTAAGAGGTAAATCCTTCCTCTTCCTAGGATAAATCCCCAGGTATATTATATTCCCTCTCTATGTTTGATAATTGTAGAGTTAAGATGTGATTACATTGATTTAAGTGAAATCATAAAAAAAATCACGATGTAAGAGGGAATGATGTGCAAAACAATGCTATGACTAGAGTTAAAGGATCAAAGACATGATATTTACCTTATATTTCTACATTTTTTCTAACTACCATCACTACCTAAAATAATTACAAGATAAACATTATAATTTTTCCTAAACACAAGACAAAACAATTTATTAATCATAATTTATCATCTTTTCCAAATTTACTTTAATCAAGACAATTATTTCATATTTAGTCAATAGGTGGTGGCTTTACTCACTATGCAAATAATAAAAAAATAAAATCCTATTTTGTTTCCTTGGAAATTTTAAACAGTTCAAATAGGCTACAAATTTGTAGGGGGAGTTCAAATAGGCTATAAATTTGTAGGGGGAGCAAGTTTTTCTTCATAATTTCCATATATACCTTAAGAGTTGGCCTAATAACAAAATATCTCTACATATAATCAAACAACATAAAAATAATATAAATAACTACCCATGTGTGATAGTATTCACACATTCCACAAGGATAGACAAACCAAAGGATTTGGGAGCATCTTCATTAACATTTGGATGGAAGGATACTCTAAGTAGCATCATTTTTAGTGGGAGGTTGAATAAAGACACTAAACAAATGATGAGGTTGTCTACTATTGCTATCGACACTTCCAACTCCTCACTCTTTGCTATATGCTTGCACATGAATACATGTGCTTCATTTTCCCATTCCATGAGGTGTTGTAGGTGTCTTTGGGCATCCTTAGTGACCATAGAGGTGTTTGTGTTATGCCATGATTGATAGAGAATGTAGCATTGCTTGGTTTCCATGCACCATGAGGGTTACATGGGTAGTAGTGGACTAGGCCAAATCCACATTTCTTTCATGTCTCCTCAATAATTTATGTGGCTCTTTAATCTCCTTGTGCATATCATAATGACAACATGGTTGAGCCATTTGTGGGATACTTGGAATGATGTCATCAAGTAGAATACATTTTATTCATGAGATGAGCACAATGCATATCAACCCAATAATTTTGTAGGGTCTTCATGTTCAACGTTGGAAGCTTGCTATAAAGCATCCAAAACTAATTCCACCTAGGAAAAATACATCAAATCAATCGTGAGAGGATTATTACGATTCTTCTAGATGGGGGATGACAAAGTTCACAAGCGAGGATGGTAGAAAGGGCTCCCTAATTCCACCAGTTCCTCCCTCCCTATGTTTCTCTAGTTGGGACAATTGCATCCATGAGGATGCCAACAAACTTGCTAGCTCAAGTGCCATAGAGTGTTTCTCAAAGTTGAATTTGAGCCCTCGTCAAGTCATGCGGAAATGTCAATGTAGGGGGGATAAGATGGCATTATTATGCCTCATATCCTTCGTCTTTAAGTAGCTAGCAAGGTCTTGAGTGTCGAGGGGTAAAGCCTTAATAACTCCCCATAGTGGAGTGTGTGACAGAATGAATATGCTTGATGTATCTTACATTTGACCTACTATGTAATTATTGGTTTTCAAGATATTGAGGAATGCCATTATGAAATGTGATGAAATATGCATTTAAAGAAATATTTTTCACTCATGTGTATAAGGAACTAAACATAGAGGAAGATACTCTTTCGAAATTGGCTCTCACCAAACCTGAAGGAAAGCTTGATTATAACAGCTGGGTAGAGGGCAATGAGGGGCCAACCATCACTATCAATCTTTTTTGACTCAGGTTATTTTTTTTAGTATTGATTATCCTTTGGTGATAGCGGTATTTGTGGAAGGGAATGTTTTTGTATTTTGCTCTTGTTGGAGGTCTTCTTATACCCATGTAGTAAAGGCTATGTATGACGTATTTTAGAAAAGGTCATAGTATTCTAGAAGCTAACCCTGAAAAGATAGTATTATCTATATTGTGAACTCATATATATATGTATGGCGATTTTCTTGTTGAAGAATGCCACTCCCTTTATCTTTTTTGACAACATCATTTAGATTTTATTAATTATTCTAACTATTGATTATGACGAAATAGATTTTATTAATTATTCTAACTATTGATTATGACGAAATTCAAAGTACATTACATAATTAAAACAAATTCCCTACTACCATAATCTTTCTTTAAATAAAAAGATAATCTTTCTTTAAATTAGATTAAATAAAATCTTAAATACTATATTCAAATTACCTTACATAATTAAAACAAATCCCATAGTAACATAATCTTTCCTCAAATAAAGTTAGATAAAATCTTGAATACTTCTCACACATATACATATACACATATATAATTAGTGTATTAACTTTGTTATTAATTATTATGTCGATTCCTCATACATATTTAATTTATATTATACACGGAAGTTAAATATAACATATCCCACCTACGTTATTTTTCATTATTACCATCTAATCACGATGTGATATTTGACATTTTCATTTATATGATTTCATCGAATTTTGTTGGTAAAAAGTCATATTAATTCACTTACACAATTTACTAAAACACTAATAGGAATT
>ML789424.1:441977-459833 GCA_009831015.1 Picea engelmannii
TCAGCGACAATACAGACATGCCGTAGCACCAGGCGGAACCACGTTCTACAACATACAAACACTCAACTCTCTCTACACTAATCCTATATATTTATAGAGGATCAACAATGTGGAAAATTTCCATGATCACAGACCTATCTGGTGAGAAGGTCAGGTCCATATTAGACATTGTTTCCACACACCAAAGCTGTGTTCAGTGATCTGTCACATCAAACATGTTACATATTTTTATATCGACATACTAACTCATCACAATTGAGTTGAGAGAATATTTCAACCAGACATCAGTTTATGACCTAATTTGTTCTCAGCCAACAATATTTTAAAACCACTCAAAAAGACTATCACTTAGACACATTCCACTTGCTAATATAATAACAAATTTATGTGACTGAATACTATCACACAAAACAAATAGGAGTTAATAATTCCAATAAAATAGGAAACAGTCAAAACTATTAGAATCATTGCATATTTCATGGCTGCATAATGTAAATATTCAGATATATATCACAATAAGAATCTCCACTGAAACGTGAGATACAAAATAACCGATAGTTTAGAGGTTTGAAATCTTACGATAATTGTGATCCAGTCTCCTCTTCCTGTTGCCTGTGACCTTGTATTACATTTCTCTGCAGCTGGCTCACTATAAACAGAGGAGGAAATATGAATGAAAAAACAGAAGAATAAAATCGATCCACATAACTACTTCATGTAACATAAAATCCTTTTCATACCTAGAGTAATTAGCTTGTGGGAACTGAAATACCTAGCAGCATAAATCTTGTTCATGCCTTGAGTACTTAACCCATGGAGCCACTGAAGTCCATTGGGCGATTTTACTATTTTCGAATATACAGGATAAAATAGTTCATTTATATAAAATAGAAAAATAATCAAATTTACTTAAATACCTCCTGAGAGCAGACCAGCAAAGGAATACAAGATAAAGCCCCATAAGTCCCGATGTCATAAGGCTTGCATTAACCTGAGTTTTGCAATACATTAAACGATTCTATGTGTATAAATTATAAGAAGCACACAAAGAATCCGATGTAACTCTTTAACTAAATGAACGTGTGTTAAGGAATCGCCACCTTTCTTAAGAAACATAACTTGTGAACTATGTAAATTGGAACTTACTTTTGAATGGAGGGAGATGGTAGTAATTACTGGAAGAAGAATAAGTGTCCACGTGATGAAAAATATGTTGAGGACACATGATGGTCTCGGAGCATACCAAATGTACATCAATATGATTCCAGTCAAGGAAGCAGCATAGGCCGCTGTTGACATTGTAATCGCTAGGGTTCGACTGTATGAAAATAAAATTTTCTTGTCCGTCAGTGTTATGATATATACCAAAAATGGCCAATAGAATGGATGTTAGGATAAGTGGAAACAACATCTCAATTAAAGCACAAAAAGTGTTCATATAATAGCTTTTAGACAGGGGTCATGGAAATATAAATCTGCGTCTAGATCCCATTAAAATCAACCTTTTCCATGAGTTACGTATTTCAGATAAGATGAATGCTGAATATATGAGACAATCGGAATAGAGAAGGAAAATGATGTATTGTTAAGCTGGGAATTCAAACGACAAAGTAAAAATTCATGTTTTTGCATTACTCCAAGAAGCTCTGAATCAAATTTCTTCACTTTCTAGAGGTGTTTCTTGTACGCATCCGTACCGTCATTGGAATATGTGTAGAGAGGACTATTTTTCATATCCTTCTCAAATGTTCTTGACTCCGTTAGGTGCTAATTTAACTGACAAACTCACAAAAGCAAATTCTAAACCACGTTTAGATATGGGAACTAGATGGTAAATGTCCATATGATTCTTGATTGAAGTGTGCATAGCCGAATTCCCTAACTGCATCCCGGCAATATTTATAAGCTTATGAATTTACCTTTAGGTTATTTACAGATCAACATAATTAGTACCAGTTTGTCGTCCAAAATTATCATCTTCTTTTAATGGGTAAAAGACAATTTCTGTCCAGCCTGAGGATAGCTTATGCTTTATTGGACATTGGACTGAGGGTAACAAAATCGGCCAACCAAATAACCTAAACAAATTTCGGACTTTAACCTCTATTTTTTAACATATCCATGTACCATGGAATAAATAGAAATTGGAATAATATTGAAAATGAGGTGAAAGATTAATACCATTCGTCAGCATTTTTGTCCAACAGCCAATAGTCATTCCACCAGGTGATGAATTTGATTAAACTAATAAGTTGTATGATGAGAAATATCCTAACAAAACAACATACAAATTTTAGCCACGGTTAGGAATCCTTAACAAGCAATCAGTCCCAGCCTACAAGACATAAACCATAATATCCATTTGACGACTGATCAGAATATATCGCCAGAATGTAACCAAGGTAACCTGAGTTTACTGTGGACAAATAACATAGCTTCTACCTGATCTCTTTCCGAAGACAAGAACTAAGTTATCTAATCTAAGTATTTAGATTAAAATTAGAAACACATTTTTTCTATTAAATTTCATGATGTCAATGATGGTGGTACTGAGATATGTTAGAATCACTGAATTAGCAAAAGCATTGGCTGAAGCTTGCAACATCCCAGTGAATTTTTCATCAATTGTTTTCTACCAAGCAGTATCTGTAAAATTGATGCTCCAGATTTAAGCTTTTCCAAGTAGATTACTTGTGCACTTAGAAGGAATTTTGTACCCTAAAAACTCGAGAGAAGAAACATACCCAGCACCAAATCTGGCGACTTCACCTGCATCAATAGTTACAAAGAGGCTAATTTAATGATCTGTTAGTTTAAAAAATCCATGTTTTCGCAATTCCAGTGTCTAATGGCAATTTGCCACAAGTTCATAAAGCCTGTCTAATTTAAACGGTGACAAACTAAAAATGGTCATTAGAATTATACTATGGAAATAGCTTGCAGGGACTTAATTAAAGTATACTCACCATAGAATTGAATGAAAGCTGATGGAACAAAAAGTGGGACCACCATGAGAGTAATCCACATAAAGCTCTTCAGAGGCCACCATCCTGAATGCCATGAATCACGAGATTCATGCACCTTTGTAGATCCAACTGTTGTAAAAAACATGATGAAATAAAATATCTAAGGTGACATTAAGGTGAACAGTTCGGAAGCCTATCACCCTGGGCCAACAGTGTAAGGAAAAATAACAATGTTTGATATTATATCCAGTGCTTGTGCGTGTACCATTGACAACGAAATGACATCCATACTTGGCACTGACTTCGTAGGACTCGTGTAGCCTTGGTTAGGCAGTGGAGAATTGCAAAGGGTACTTGAAAATTTGAATCCCCTAGAAGCATTTGGTTTATAACCTATGTGTGGTTAGTTCTGCATGAAAACCAGGGCCTCAAATACTGATGCCTTACTTCAAGTGTGATAGACATAAAGCCAGTTGAACTTAATCAAGAGTCATTACTAGAAATTAGAATCTAGAATCTAAGGTGTTTACAAGCCAAACAACTACTAATATAAAATTGGATACAAAGCAACCCAGGCTCACGCGAAGTACACCTTCTGTACCTAAGCAGTCATGGCCTCCTTGACAGCCTTTCAAATCTGTAAAACCAAAAAATATCATAATTCGTATCTATACTATAGTTAACCAAACGTAAGATGAATTAGATTTATGCTCCCTAGCTAAATGTAATTCCTGCTATATCAAAAGAACAAAATATATTGTTTTTATTTATTGAAAAAAAGTGGAAGCAAAGAAATGTGATTCATGCTATATCAAAGGAACAAAATATATTGTTTTTATTTAATGAAAAAAAGTGGACACAAAGAAGTTTAAGTGCTCTTTAAAAAAAATTCTATTATGAGAACCTAAGGAATGTTCAAGTTGTAAAATCATGTGAAATGTCGCAGAGTGTAGGGAAGAGTGATCAGTTTCCCTAGGTTAGCAATCTTCTTGGCGGGATACTCAGTATACACTTTTCTGTTTCTACCAGTGCCAGAGGGCAGTAATGTGACTGCAGCGTACTACCAGTTGTCTCTTGTTCATGGACAGCAAAGTTGATTGGTGGTTCAAAGATCACCATGGTTCTACTTGAATTTAAATTTATCGTGCTTCTGGTTATAGATCATTGTAGTTCAAGGCTTATTTATGGTTATGCATAATCAAATTGCTTTGGAAGCTTAATGTGGTTCTAGTTGGAATCCTGTTGTTGTTGTTCTTGGACACCACAACTGCTCAGTGGTTCAAACGTTTCTTATACTTCGGGTTAAGTTTACTGTGGTTATGGTTACAGACAATTGTGTTTTGAAGTTTGCTATGATTATGGATACGGGCAATTCTCGTGAGAAGCCTATTCTGGTCCTTGCTCATGTGGATTATAACTCTCTCAAAATTTATGATGGCTATGGCTGTAGACATTTGTACGCTAAAAGGGGAAGTCTGCTATACAAAACCCAATAAGAATCATAAAACTTTTTGCTTTGGTTTTGCCATCCCTCCTCCCCGGTATCATGCTATGTAACTTGCAAAGTAAGGAACTCTATTTCCAGGACAAAATTTGGGAAAAAGCTAATGTTTATTTTGATTTCGACAGTTCAGGAACCCGGATTCCTGTTTGGAAATTGGAGAAATCCTGAGGTTTTTCGGATTTGGATAAATAGGTAACCCCCTTTTCTGATCAGAGTTTGAACTCAGCCTTCAATTTGTTTCAGAAAGGGTAGTTCTTGAATAGTGTTTCCATTTCAAGATTTGGATACCAGCTGCGTTTTTTTAACATACAATAAGGTGTATTGCACTATAGTTGCTTACTTGGCCATTCAGATCTTTCGATTGTCGTTTTTGGTCAATAATTTTTCCCTTCAGCTAACTTGGATTCAAGCTAGAAGACCCAGTTTAGTTTTACAGTACCACCAAAGAGGTCTATTTAAAGGATCTGAAAATTTCTGGTTTAATAGTTCAATGGAAATAATCAAGAAACTGATAAACAAGGAAAGTCACACCCAAACCCACATTTGCAAAAGATGAATCTGATTGAAAAATTGTTCCTGAAGCTGGAGAAAACAGGACTTTTGATACTTACGCTTCAGCTCTGCTAATGCATTGTGGCCAAAATCCCGAATCATCCATGCGAGCAAATTTGTCAAGAGGAAGATGAATCCGTAGACGTATCGTGCCGCTTGAGGGTTTGGGCTCCCACATAGCTGGCTGAAGCAAGGACCGGCCATGGATTTGTGATAGCTCTGTGCATTTGTTGTAGGCATCTCATGATGTTGTGGCTCCCCTGTCATTTGATCCTCTGTCTGTATCTCGACCCGAGCAAAATTATTCTCAGGTTCCATCAGTATCAACCCGTTTTCTCCAGGAACCCCAGCTACTTCATGCTTTCTAGTCTTCATAGCAGGCGTTGTTTGACAATGGCCAGAAATAGCTCTGAATTAAGTAAAGGTGACAACGCCCTCCCAATTCATACATTTCTGAGAAGAATCGTAGACCTACAGAAGCTTATCCGTCCTGCATTGCACAATACGACCCTGTTACTTGCAAAATTTACAAAGAACTCGAATTTGCAACATTGTAAAGAGCGGAGTTCCTATTGGCATTGGACGCAAGAAAGCAAAACAGTCGTGGATCGAAAGAAAAGCTATCCAAATTTGCAAATTGGATACAGAAACAGCAGAGCGGTTTGCCGTATTCTTGGATATTTGATTCATTCACGTCAGTATGCATACCAGATTGCAAATTTTGAACAATATTAGGTGCTATACGCAACACCATTTGCAATCTTTAAACATTATGCAACGAGGGAAATCACTTAACAGGCAGATTAAGGTAACAGAATTTTACGCCGGAATTGTTTAATTCCTTCATACTACAAACCACGGGCATATTTCCAGCGTCATAAATCGACATTTGGTAGATTTCAGTCTCTAGACAGAGTATTTGTGGAATTCACCCGCATCCATAGCGTTCCCAAGGAGAGTACTCCAGACCAAAGCAAAATCTAAAGCATTCACTGTCTAACGAACATGCGTTTGCAGGTTTTCCACAGAAGTATCAAATATTTTAGTTTCACTGTCAAGAATGCAATCTTAAACAACCTTTTATTAGCACAGTTACGCCGCAAGATTCTAATGAGATGATTAAAAGGAAATAAACATCGTGACACAGTTTCGACAGATTTAGAAAAAAACATGTGTCTGGACAATTATATGTAGAATTAATCAATTATCGAGGATAAGCATCGAATGGTATCAAATTCTTTAGTGTATTTACGAAAATCTGAAAAATAAATCTACACTAATTATCTTAAAATAAAATATTCTGTACATGTGAAAAGTCCAGAATCGCTTCTATGGCAAATAATGAACAATAGCAATTCGCACAGAAGTCAACCGAGTTCTCACAAACACGGTAAACACAGTATTTACCGCACAAAAGCTGATCTTTACATCGATTGGCAGGAACATCAAGTATTTGCTATAGAAGCTTATTGACCAGTACATGCAATAATGACTCAAGGCATATCCGACTATTTCTTGTAAAACAAGTTTCTCCTAGAAAGTATCACAAGGATTTTATCTGGACATTGGAATCAGCGAGCGAGCATTTACATCACTCATCTGCTAGAAAGTATTATAAGGATTTTATCTGGACATTGGAATCAGTGAGCAAGCATTTACATCAGCCATGTACAATATTTTGAAACATTGCGTAGACGTTCATCATAAATAACTGGCAATCTCAGTGCTTCTGAGATTATGTACCGATATTTTTAGTGTTACTCAAAACACAACATACGACTTCTCATGGTAGCCTTATTCACAAGCAAAATTAACATTATCTCAGAGATTCTGAACCGCTATTTCGATAATTTACAAAATAAATATCACAAAAACACAGTGTATAACGCGCACCTGCATTTCCATCGTCGCACCTGCAGCACAATATATCTTCTCAAAATAATCTTTCAAGAAACTAAATAGTTACAGCTCACAATAAGAACTTTCCAGGCAATCGAGTGCAGACCAGCGCATTAAATATATAGTCTTTAGAGTTTTCTTTAACCTGTAACCTTAGGCTCTGCCCTTCTTGGAATCGAACTCGAAACCTATACGAGTACGGAGTCTTCATCTTCCTGTCAGTAGCGGGAAATTTCTCGGCCTCTCCTTTGACTTTGAAGACGAAACACATGGGGTTTCGCTTGTTCGGGGACGCTTTTTGAGAACGGAATATTTCTTAAAAGGCTCAAAATCTTTTTATTATTTTCTTAAGAAAATAATGTTATATTTTAGCCAAGAATAATAACATCGCTGGTTAGCTGACAAAGTAGAAAAAATAACCGAAAGTTTAATAACATCGCTGGTTAGCTGACAAAGTAGAAAAAATAACCGAAAGTTTACAAATTATTTTATATATATATTTTTTTAAATTGTGTTGAAATGTTAAAATTAATTTAGATAAAATTGTTTTTGTTAGAAATAAAGTTAAATATTCCTGGGTAAAGAGAGTAGCTGTAAGTAGCTCCTTAGTAAATTGTGTAAGTGAATTAATATGACTCTTCACCAACAAAATTCCTATTAGTGTTTTAGTAAATTGTGTAAGTGAATTAATATGACTTTTTACCAACAAAATTCGATGAAATCATATAAATGAAAATGTCAAATATCACATCGTGATTAGATGGTAATAATGAAAAATAACGTAGGTGGGATATGTTATATTTAACTTCCGTGTATAATATAAATTAAATATGTATGAGGAATCGACATAATAATTAATAACAAAGTTAATACACTAATTATATATGTGTATATGTATATGTGTGAGAAGTATTCAAGATTTTATCTAACTTTATTTGAGGAAAGATTATGTTACTATGGGATTTGTTTTAATTATGTAAGGTAATTTGAATATAGTATTTAAGATTTTATTTAATCTAATTTAAAGAAAGATTATCTTTTTATTTAAAGAAAGATTATGGTAGTAGGGAATTTGTTTTAATTATGTAATGTACTTTGAATTTCGTCATAATCAATAGTTAGAATAATTAATAAAATCTATTTCGTCATAATCAATAGTTAGAATAATTAATAAAATCTAAATGATGTTGTCAAAAAAGATAAAGGGAGTGGCATTCTTCAACAAGAAAATCGCCATACATATATATATGAGTTCACAATATAGATAATACTATCTTTTCAGGGTTAGCTTCTAGAATACTATGACCTTTTCTAAAATACGTCATACATAGCCTTTACTACATGGGTATAAGAAGACCTCCAACAAGAGCAAAATACAAAAACATTCCCTTCCACAAATACCGCTATCACCAAAGGATAATCAATACTAAAAAAAATAACCTGAGTCAAAAAAGATTGATAGTGATGGTTGGCCCCTCATTGCCCTCTACCCAGCTGTTATAATCAAGCTTTCCTTCAGGTTTGGTGAGAGCCAATTTCGAAAGAGTATCTTCCTCTATGTTTAGTTCCTTATACACATGAGTGAAAAATATTTCTTTAAATGCATATTTCATCACATTTCATAATGGCATTCCTCAATATCTTGAAAACCAATAATTACATAGTAGGTCAAATGTAAGATACATCAAGCATATTCATTCTGTCACACACTCCACTATGGGGAGTTATTAAGGCTTTACCCCTCGACACTCAAGACCTTGCTAGCTACTTAAAGACGAAGGATATGAGGCATAATAATGCCATCTTATCCCCCCTACATTGACATTTCCGCATGACTTGACGAGGGCTCAAATTCAACTTTGAGAAACACTCTATGGCACTTGAGCTAGCAAGTTTGTTGGCATCCTCATGGATGCAATTGTCCCAACTAGAGAAACATAGGGAGGGAGGAACTGGTGGAATTAGGGAGCCCTTTCTACCATCCTCGCTTGTGAACTTTGTCATCCCCCATCTAGAAGAATCGTAATAATCCTCTCACGATTGATTTGATGTATTTTTCCTAGGTGGAATTAGTTTTGGATGCTTTATAGCAAGCTTCCAACGTTGAACATGAAGACCCTACAAAATTATTGGGTTGATATGCATTGTGCTCATCTCATGAATAAAATGTATTCTACTTGATGACATCATTCCAAGTATCCCACAAATGGCTCAACCATGTTGTCATTATGATATGCACAAGGAGATTAAAGAGCCACATAAATTATTGAGGAGACATGAAAGAAATGTGGATTTGGCCTAGTCCACTACTACCCATGTAACCCTCATGGTGCATGGAAACCAAGCAATGCTACATTCTCTATCAATCATGGCATAACACAAACACCTCTATGGTCACTAAGGATGCCCAAAGACACCTACAACACCTCATGGAATGGGAAAATGAAGCACATGTATTCATGTGCAAGCATATAGCAAAGAGTGAGGAGTTGGAAGTGTCGATAGCAATAGTAGACAACCTCATCATTTGTTTAGTGTCTTTATTCAACCTCCCACTAAAAATGATGCTACTTAGAGTATCCTTCCATCCAAATGTTAATGAAGATGCTCCCAAATCCTTTGGTTTGTCTATCCTTGTGGAATGTGTGAATACTATCACACATGGGTAGTTATTTATATTATTTTTATGTTGTTTGAT
Source organism: Picea engelmannii (assembly GCA_009831015.1). NCBI lineage: Eukaryota > Viridiplantae > Streptophyta > Pinopsida > Pinales > Pinaceae > Picea > Picea engelmannii. The sequence goes on from ML789424.1 coordinate 451,597, forward strand.
TATATGTAGAGATATTTTGTTATTAGGCCAACTCTTAAGGTATATATGGAAATTATGAAGAAAAACTTGCTCCCCCTACAAATTTATAGCCTATTTGAACTCCCCCTACAAATTTGTAGCCTATTTGAACTGTTTAAAATTTCCAAGGAAACAAAATAGGATTTTATTTTTTTATTATTTGCATAGTGAGTAAAGCCACCACCTATTGACTAAATATGAAATAATTGTCTTGATTAAAGTAAATTTGGAAAAGATGATAAATTATGATTAATAAATTGTTTTGTCTTGTGTTTAGGAAAAATTATAATGTTTATCTTGTAATTATTTTAGGTAGTGATGGTAGTTAGAAAAAATGTAGAAATATAAGGTAAATATCATGTCTTTGATCCTTTAACTCTAGTCATAGCATTGTTTTGCACATCATTCCCTCTTACATCGTGATTTTTTTTATGATTTCACTTAAATCAATGTAATCACATCTTAACTCTACAATTATCAAACATAGAGAGGGAATATAATATACCTGGGGATTTATCCTAGGAAGAGGAAGGATTTACCTCTTAATTCAAAATTATGGTGATTTTGGAAAGCTTCTCTTAATTCTTTTGGAGCACATAAACAAAATTTTAAAGAATAGCAAGTAATCACTTATCCTCTTAAGATCAAATGGATCTTAGTGGACATTAATCATCATCATCATCATCGTCAATGCACCACATAACTAAATATATTAACCTTTAAAAGACTTCAAAATTATATAAAACTTTAGAAAAACCAAAAACACTCCATAACATTTTTTTTTTAATTTTTAAAATTTAAAATTTTATTTTAACTTTAATTTTATTTCCTTAACTCTTACTCTCACAAGATACCTTTTGGTTTTAGGTTGTTAACTTTTACAAGATACCTTTTAGTTTTAGGTTGTTAACTTGTTTTCTTATATTAAAAAAAAACAAATTCTAAAAATTTAGGTGGTTAACATGTTTCCTTATATTAAAAAAAACAAATCCTTAACCCATTGAAAATAAATTTAAGTCTTCTTCTAAAATCAATTAATAATATAAAATTTGTTTTACATACGTGTTAAAAAACAAATCATTTTCTATAAATTTGTTTTTTAAAACATACACGTTTAAAAAACATTATATAAATTTTATTAATGGCCGAATCTCAATATTTACTATCCAGCTAAAATGGTGCTCTCGACCCCTCGCCATGGCCACTTTGCTCAGTGTCAAGACGAACTGTTATTTCAATTCCATGAATGAATTTTCTTCGATTTGTAATGTTCTCCTGTTCTTGCAGCAGGGGACACCTTCAAATAAATTGATACCGTGCTACTTGCAGAACATGTATTGAAAGAACTTTCAATAAAGAAATTTTAATCACTTGATAGTGATTTGGGTAACGATTTCAGTTGATAGTGACTTAGATAATGATTTCAAATAGTTTAAAGGGAAAGCGGTCATCTGGGGAGTGAAATTAGTAGGACTAGACAATTTTTTGAAAAACTAAAGAATATTTTCAACCAAATCCTACGAGGCAACTACAGTGGGGACAATTTCTCGTGTAGCAGATTAAAGTAGGAATCACGATACGATCACTTTTTGAAGAATAAAATTTTATATTTGATTAAAAGAAGAGGTAAATAGGAATTAAGAAATTTATATTATTTTTTGAAAAATTTAAATGTATATAAAAATATTTATTATTTTTAATTTCTTATGAAGATCTCTAAAAGAAATGGAAAAGTAATTTTTGTCATTCATATTTTAAATTGGATTTATTAAAAATTTACATATTCTTGATCATTATTGCACTATATGTTAAAAAACTTTTTTCCATCACATCATATATCTTCCAACGAGTATAAACCAATTTTCATTATCCAAGATAAAGGATAAGGAAAAATGTGCAAATTGAAAATGATTGTTATTTCCATTGGAGTTCATAACGAGAACATTTGACTTTATCCCTTTTTAACTCTACTTGTTTTGAAGGTTCAATTTGTTGCAAGTCATCATTTATATTAAAAGTGTAAATCGTTGGAGAAATAGCTATGAAATCATGACCTTTGTTCACCATATTTCTTTCATTTGCTTAGACTACCATCTCACATGTTATAAGAGGTAAGGCATTCTATTTTTTTTTTTTTATGTAGTTCTCGTAATTTTTTTTCTTTTTAATGGTGGAATCAATAACTAGTTAGTGTAGAGTAAGTATAATTTAAAATCAAAGTTTTATGTCAATTTTTTAATGCTTTGAATTTATTGAATGATAAACAATTTGTGTTGTATTTTTTAATGCTTTGAATTTATTGAATGATAAGCAATTTGTGTTGTAGAGTTAGATTGAGGATATAATTTCAAATTAAATTTTCCTTAGTTTTAAAAAAAAATGCTTTCCCTTTTAAACCTCAATATGAATAAATTACTATTATTAAAAACTCGAGATATAAAATTTTCAAATATATAATACATATTATATAGTTTTTGTTTGTGAATTTCAAGTGACAAGTATTGTTTTTTTTATGACCACCAAAGAATCAAGTGAGTAGACACAACTTATGTGGCATGTGAGAACACACCTCATGAGACAAATTTAATAATAATCCCCTTTGGTGATGCATGGAAGACAATGTGTGGGGTGAGAAGTGCCATGGAAAAAAAAAGAGAGCCATTTTTGGAAAGAAAGCTCAGTATGGGTTGAATGAGGACACTATCATATTCATAGATAGATACAGACCAAGGAAAATATGGTTCATATGTAAGATGAGTTCATATGGAGTGCATATGTGCAGGTTCAATGAACTACAAAAGACAAAGTTAGGATCTAAGAAGCAAGTAAAGTCGGATGGTTGAACAAAGGACACTAACAAAGTTCCATGAGTGGACAAGACACTATAAAGGACATATGAGGAGTGATTATAAACACAAAGAAAGCAGATGTAAGTCTAAGGCTCTGAAAAATGATGTTTTGATGCACAATTTTGGAAAGTGCACAATACCATAATTGGGAATGGAGATAAGGCATGAATTCTAGTTGATCCAAATATTTTCGGCATGAAATGAGAGCGGATATATAATAAAGAAATGTACAGAGATATCTCAGATATCCAATAATATAACATAAATATATCAGATATGCAGCCATAAACACAGAGATACAGTAATACACAATTTCTATTAATGAGCGAAATGTACAAAATTGTAGAAATACAGAGTGAAAGACTCGCTAGAAGGGTGACAAGTTATCTCTAAGAATAGATGTGGCAGATACTCACATTCGCAAGAAGATGATTACAATGAGGCTCTAAAGACCTTTTTTAACATAAAGAAAATCCAAAACCCTAACCCCAGAAGATGAAAAGCCAACAATTTTGTGGACCCCGTTTTGGGTAGTTTGGTGTATCAACTTCCCGGGGGCGTAACTTTGGCATACAATCTTCGTTTGGGGTGCATGACAGCTCATTAGAAAGATATCGTTGAGGAGATTCATTTTGGGGGATCAATCAAAGCCTTTGGCTATCATTGAGGTGTTCAATCCCGAAAAAAACTTTCATTTAGGCCCTCAAAATGGCCCCAAAAGTTTAGGAACCAAAAAATTGCTAAAAATAGTAAATTGCCAAAAGACTGTTTTGAGCCAGTTGGAATAGGTGGGTGGCCACCGATATCCACCTGGATAAATCCTCCCTCCTTAGGAAGCAATGGTTTTCATTGCGTTGAGTACCCGGGGGAGAGGGAAAAGTGTTTGTTGAATAGTCATCTTGATGAGTTGCTTGCCTTGTTGGAGAAGTTGCACTGCTTAGCTCATTGAAGGATGTCATGAACCTGTGGTTGGAAGGGTTGGACCTTTTTAACCAATTTGGATACATGAGTTGACTGCGTACAGAAGGAATCCTTGCACTTTGCTTCAATCTTGTCGATCTGCTTCTATTGGACAGAAGATGTTTGGACTGAGGTTGTAGTGGTTGTGGTGTTCTTCTATTCACCTTTTGAATAGACTATGAAGATGATGAATTTTGTAGTATGAGATACTACCTTGTGGCACTTTTTAGGTGGGACAATAGTTGGAACTACCTCTGGTATCCTATAGAGATGACCCCCCATAGTAATAATGACACTACGGGGTCGAGACTCATAAATAACATGGTGCTTCCACATGTATGGATGGCCCAAAAGAACATCACATACATCCAATGGGGCAACATCACATAATACCTCATCCTTGAAGGGTCAGATTTCGTATGACAATCGACATTGTTGGCTTACACAAATATCTCGTCCCTGGCGAAGCCACCTGATGTTGTATGTGATCCAGGTGGATATTGGTGGCCACCCACCTATTCCAACTGGTTCCTCTTGACAATATTTAGTTCAACATGTTCTTTTGTAATTCTTTGTAATTGTGGGTTCTACACTTCCGGGGTTGTCTGAAACCCTACACAACTTCTAGGTGGAGAATGGTGGCCACCCACCTAATCCAACTGGCTTAATTTGGATGTTTTCATGTTAGTACATCTTTCGATACTTTAAGGGCCGTTTTGGTGCCCTTAACAGTGTTTTTTTGTCTTGCCACAGTCAAAATGTAGACAAATCGGAGTTTGATGGCATAATATGTAGTTCGCAAAAAGAAATTTTCAACGGGCTATCACGCGCCTAAAACGAAGGTCGTATGCAAAAGTTACGACCACGAGAAGTTGAGGTACCAACTTACACATCGGGGCCCACATCACTTTTGGCATTTCACCTCCTAGGGTTAGGTTTTTGGATGTCTAGGGTTTTGGAATTCATGAGTAATGTTAAAAAGGCCTTTGGATCCTCATTGTAATGATTATGCTCAAATGGATGCACATAGCAGTCACATCTCTTCTTAGAGATAGCTACCACCATTCGAGCAAGTTGTTTTCAGTTATGTAGTTTTACAGTTTCAGCCTGTTAGCACTGAGAATCACCCCCAGATTGCGAGAGGATAAGCCCAGTACCTATCAAAAAGGTTTGTGAATGTAAATGAGTGATTAAAGGTCAAATGGACAAAACTCAACATAAGAATGTTTTAACACATAAATCAGGGCTAGCATGCATAAGCAAATGATGTCTTGATCAACTTCAGTCAATGGTTTGGTGTAAAGGTGAATAAGAGGAAGACTTAGTGAGGAAGGTGGATAGGTCTGCTATTAACATCAAGTCTTCAAGCAGTCAGGAGAAGAAAAACTCAGTCACAAGAACTTCTTGAAACTTAAAGTTTATAAACACTCAAAAACATTCATAGCAACATTATAATCAAACATTCATTATAACACAACCACAACATCTCATATGGATCATCCAATCATGAGTATTTCAAAATAAGAGGCAACCAGATGATAAAAGGAAATTGACTTCTATTAATCAAAATGTCTCAAGTCCAATACATAACCAGAGAACAAGTTTACTTAGTCAAAATATTATAATTGGGGAGCTCTGCTCAACCATTCGAACCTCTCTCATCATTCAAAAGATGTATTTATAATAAAAAGACAATAGACAACAACTAGAGGTGCGAGTTGGCCTTCCTATCCTAGGATTCTCTACAAAAGCTCCTAATCTAACATTTGTACAGATGGATCTAACAGAATGCTAGAATGAAGTGTTGTCGCTTGGGCGCATTTCCTCAGCTTATTCTTCCTTCATGCTGATTCCTTTGCCATATGTGCCTTTGGATAACTATGATGGGAAACATCTTGTAGTATAAAGCAGATGGTGGTATTGGTAATCCATCAGCCTAACTCAGCGCGACTCTTTTATTGGAACAAGTGTCTGCCAGAGAATCATGGGGGGAAGTCATGACTAGTTATGAACTGGAGGACGTGGAACCCGGGTCAAATAGGGAGAAGGGATTGAGTAAATGCAGATAGGTGGATGATTTGTGGAAGACAAGTGGCACGAGGTGAGAGGTGGAGTAGATACACGGGAGGTGAAGTGTAGGGAGAAAAGTCAAACGGTGGGTGACGTGGCGGTGGGAGGGCGAGCAGTTAGAGTGAGTGGATGATAGGTGTAAGCTAGACCGTGAGCGGTATGGAGCGGAGGATGAATGGGATCCTGGAGGGGGGGGTCCGAAATGCATTGAGGACCATTGATATATGATGTGATGTATGCCTTCATTGTCAAGATGTGCAGGAATTACTCGCTACACGAAAAAAGTATTTTCCTTTTGAAACTTTGGTTAACATAATCTGCGCAGGTCATGAAATTTAGCAAATAGTGCGCCATTTAATCTTTTTACAAAGTTCTTTAGGAGAAAAACATTTTAACTCTGCCCATGCCAAATTTATGCGGTAACATTTTGGCTCCACGGGGGATGGCATGCTCCCTGTGAGCTTCTAAGAACAAGCAACTTCAATGTCTTATCCCAGGGCTATGGGGTCATTTACTCATTCAAAAATAAACGGAAACAATGATATTTACAATGAAAGGAGCACCCACTCATGGCTCAAACAAAATATTTCTTTAGAAAGTGCCCATTGACAGGGCCGCAAAAAACGTCAAAATCCTCCAAGTTCTTCAACTTATAAGTATTATTTGAAAACACCTCAGAAATCTTGAACGGACCAATCCAAAAGGCTTCAAATTTTTCATGTTTGCCTTTGTCTTGTTTGGGTGCATCCCACTTTAGCACCAGATCTCCCAGCTGGAAATTTTCTTTACTCTCCTTCTTGTCAAAGGCTTGCTTGATCTTTTGTTGATGGTCATGTGCTTTGTCAAGGAGCTTCTCTCTATTCTGTTGCACTTCTACCAACTATTGTATCCTCCTTGTTATCACATAAACTAATCAAGGTCTTGTGAGTCTATGTTTTCTACCTAGGTGTAATATCCCCAGGGATGAGCCCTATTATAATCATGTTTATGAATTGTAAATCGTGTTTGTAGGCTAGTGAGCCGAGTATTGATAAGCCGATAGGCTTATGTGTTTATTAGGCCGAAGAGCCTAAGTGTTAAAGGCCAGGAGCCTGTTTTTGTATATGTAATATGCAGAACATTAATAAAGATTAAACATCATTGCGTGCAGGCCGACCACGAAGAAGGAGTGATGGGGGACTAAGCTTCCACAGGGTGGGTAAGGGTAGAGGGGGCTAAAAGGTTGGAAAGAGGGGCTAAACTTAGGGGCTTAAGTCCTTCAGAATAATATTTTATTATTATTCTAAAGTTGTGGGACAAAACATGTTTTTATCCTAAGTTCTGGGAGAGGCAACGCATGCAGCTCCAACGTGTGCAAAAGGGAACGCATGCAGCCCCAGGAAGACACGTGTTGACCTGGGCGCATGCGGTTAAAAGTTGAAGCGTCATCCGAGTCGGGGGTTTTTCCTCCATTCCACCATCGACTGTCCGAAACCGAGAATTCCGTCTGGTCTCGACGTTGGTCCTCCATTCTTCTGTCGGCTGTTTGAACCGAGGGATCTCTGTGTCTGAGTTATGTAAGGCTCATGCAATTCTGAAACCCAAGGCCTATGATGTTTTCTTGAGAAACCTGTACACCCTGTGTCCGAACTGTTGAGTCTGTATCGACCTCTACGTGGATTACTTGTCATGCATCCTGAAAACCGGTGCTACCTGAATCGTGTTGTGTCTTAGTGGCTCGTTGTCATTTCCTGTTGTTATTGGATAAATCCGTAAGTGCGGACATAAACTGATCTCCCTAGATCCACCTGGATCTAGAACAAAGCTAGACAGAATAATACTCTTTCCCTAGATTTTGACTATTGAATGAATTAGGAGACAAGAACAAGAAAAATACCTTATTAACGCTTCCTTAGGTCTTTGTTTCTCCTGCTTCGCTCCAATGCTCTCGTACAGTCAAGACCAAAACAATACAAACCAAGTGGAGTGAAGAAAGCACAATCTATTCAACAATGAATCTATGTATATGATCAAGGAGTTATACAATAAAGTGGAATTAGCTTTATGGGAAAGAGACATATTACTGTATCATATTGATGGAAAGTAAAGATTACAACCTGAGCCTTGATGTTGCAAACTTCCTTTCGATGGCCCTTCTCTCTGACACACACACTTGCTCACTTGCATGAAGAAGATCAACCACCTCTGATAAACTTGCTGGAATTCTTAGCTGCTGTAGCATCAGTCCTTCACACAATCTCTCATCAATTCTCCAATGTCTTGCTTAACCTTGTTTTCTTCTAACCTTTTCAATGAGAATCCCCTCAATATATAGGAGAGAATGAATTAGTTACTTGGATA
>ML789424.1:459883-469950 GCA_009831015.1 Picea engelmannii
TTCAATGAGAATCCCCTCAATATATAGGAGAGAATGAATTAGTTACTTGGATAAGAATGATCCCAAAATATCAGGGAATCCAATACTAGGATAACCACTCGAATGCCATCTCATCCTTCTAGAAGATTCCCTTCTAGAAACTTCGAGAATTCATCTTTTTCCTTGCTTAAGAAAGAGTTCGCACCCTAGCAGTTCATTACAGTGTAAACTTCTTGCACCCTGGCTTAATGCAGCCTGCGAGAATCATGCATTCTCACAGGCAAATATACTAGTAGCCTGCGAACCTCCTTCAAAAATGATCTTTCTGGAAAAAGAAGAAAGTAACTTTTCTCAGGAAAAAGTTCCTATGAAGAGCCTGAGTACACCATCATCAATAGATCATCATGATGACCAAAATCATGGGTAACAGAATGGCCCCCAAAGTATGAGGTTGGAAATAGTGACAGCCGATAGACTTTGTAAGCTACATGTGTGTGTCGAGAACCAGGGGCACATCTAATCGGAAACCTGCGAACAACCAAGCATCTGTAGAATATCATATATATCAATTCTGAGGTAGGCATTCCCATACTCAGATCACCAACTAATGTCATTATAGAGATGGGTCATGGCCACCAATCATACACTATGGATCCATGCCGTGAAAATATAGCATAGCCACCCGAATACACTGTGGATCTATGCGAGAAATTTCAAATCAAGACGACATAGCCACGAAACATACACAGTGGATCTATGTGTCGCAAATTATACATACTCCATCGCAACCTGGATCACAAAGATGATATTCAGGGTCTTCAATCTCATCGCCCAAAGTACGAATCTAACCATGTGATTACATGTGTTGAAGTCGAACATGGCAGAAACCACTTGATTACCGGTCATTGATGTAACCGTTAACAAGTGCGAGGGAAATCACCATTGATGTTAATGACTCCCAAGGTACCATAGTACAATCCATCAAATGTGAATAAATGAGTTGATGTCGAACATTCGATGGAATCTTTCGATCAGGGGTCAATGATGTAAACCCACTGTCGAAAGCGAGGAAACTTACCATTGAGGCATGCAAGCTCCAAGGTACTAAATAATTTCTAAGTCTTGATTCCGGATAATGAGCTGAAGTCGAAGGAACAAAACTCGTCACAGAAGGGCCTTGATGTATCCCCCATCAATGACACGAAATGAGTAACAAAGTTTGAAGGTGAAACAGAGCATGACTTGGACACATGGAAGGCCGACACGGAGAGAATGGATAACTGCAGATGGTCGACTCAATATAGGTTTCAGATGGACTTCTCTTGAACATATGAACGACACGACCAATGATTTGGCAACATTGACTCAAAGACGACACAAGGAATGACCTTGTAGCAAATCGTATGAGAGACAAATGGATTTCCCAAACCGGTTTCAAATGCGATGAATCGGGGGTGTCATGTTCAAGAGTGACACTTACTGCCAATCACTACGAAAATGAAACATATCCCTTTCCCAAATTTTCCCCCACCATTCCTGGCGAGTACCTCTTTATTTTTATGCAAGATTGAGGAGGATAACATATGCGTGTTGATGTAAGCTCATCCTTTGGACGAGTCCCTCGGAGTATATTTAATGAACCCTAAGAAGGAGTGGTTCGGTCCCATCACGGGTCTGTCAATGTTTGTTTTAACGAGTCCAGAGATAGAAAAATCGAAGGTTTTTCAAGATTATAGAGTTTGGAAAAGCACTTAAAAGATAACTCTCTCAGTTCCTTTTTCGTAAGATAGTCTGGATAAGACTGAAAAAGAGATAAATTATCACTTACCAGACGCGTACTTCAAATACTTTAGCGAGCGTGAAAAATAGCAAGGTCCCTCGGCGATCTTTTCATGTTTAGAGAGTCTGAAAAGAGCTTAAAGAGGACTCCAGGGGGGTTCATTTTTCGTATAACCTTGTTGAGCTCAAAAAAGTGATAAAACTGTGCTCGATCACGTTCTCATGTATTTACGAGCGCAAGAACGGACAAAAACGACGCTCGAGGTTTTATGTAAAAACCATGAAAAACAATAAAAAACACGCCATAACGAAGAAAAATATGTCCATAACCCTGTATTGAATAATCAAAATCATCACACCTGCAAGAAATACACTCATCATAACATTAGGGATTAGGTTTAATCAATAAATGATCATGAAAAACCCAAAATGATATAGTAAAAGTAAATAAAATGAGTTAACTCTTTTTTACCACATCATTTTACATTTCCACTATTGAGCTCCAAAACCCCCTTTTTACCCTCCGAGTTTGGCGTCAATTTGCGGGAGCTACAAGAGACCATTCAACGAGCCGTCTGCAACATTAAGGTAAGCTCTTCATCCTTGACATTTTCATGGTTAAAATTTTTAATTTCATTGGTTAATTCTTCAGTTTCAAGTTGTTTTTTGAACTCTACATGCGCATAGGCATTCTCGCAGGCAACCCATACGGGACCTGCGAGAATGATGCATTCTCGTAGGTGAGCCTTGAGCCACCTGCGAGGTGCTCGCACTGTGCAAATGAGGCACTTGCGAGAACCGCAGAACCCATTTTTTTTTTAAATTTTTAGCCAAATGAAAAAACTCTAAAGCATGAAAAAGTTATTAATCCTCCTTTTATGTTCCTTGTGCAGATATTTGACCAGCAACATGGTGCTTGAGTGGTGTGAAAGGGAACATGAAGAGGATAATGCAATGGCCGAGAATCATCCTCCCACCATATCTACATTGAGAGATTGTGGGCTCTTGAAATACTTTCGCATCTTGGGCATGAGGGCTCAAATCATACTACTAGAGTATCTGGTCAGTATGTGGGACCCAGATCAGCAGGTTTTCAATGTAGGAGCTCACACATTGTCCATAGACATTGAGGACATATACTTTTTGACTGGATTGTCCAAGCGTGGGTATTATGTCAGTCTGACCGGTAGTGGAGGTGGTGGGCTAAATATGAGTGAGTACTGCAATCAATACTGTGTACCTGAGGCTGAGAGGAAAAAAGGAAAAGTGTTTATCTGGGGGGTACAAGACTTGACCCTCCGCACTATTCTTTTTACTATAGCTCAGATGGCTGGGAGTTCTGCTCCACATATGGCATTACAGAGCTACTTCCAGTACGCCATCGAGTATTCAACTGGGCAGATGTTGTGCTTCGCAGTATCAAAAAGCAATTAACCAAATGCAAGCGAGGTGAATTGAAACAATTTGGGTATGGATCTTTGTTAGTGTCCTTCTTCCTTGAGAGGGTCCCTGTATTTAGACTACAGGTTGAGTGGAACCTACCGGGTCCTAGGGATCCAAGGATGCTGGGACGGTGTCGACTCATGGCCCAGCACGTGGCAGGACCAATCATCAAATACGACGATATTTTCTTTGACTGACTTAAAAACCAGATGTTAATGGTCGATGACTACGCTTATGCTAGGTTGGATTTCCGAGGAGATCCGGATTTGGCATTGCCTGAGGACGCTCAGTGGGGTGACCTTGGTAAGAAGTACACACATTTTCTCTTTTTAAATGTTTTTGAATTTCTATCATATTCAAATGTTTTTGTTTTATATGTTTATCCAAAGACTAACACAAAATGTTTGTTGATAACACAGATGTTGAACCATATAGACCTCCTGGAACCTCTCCTATCCAACGACGAGGAGAGGTAGCAGCAACAACACCACAGTATGTCGAAGATTATCAGGTGGTGGAACAGAATTTAGAGGGCCTGGCAACAGACATTCCAGATATGACTCTGGAAGAGGTTCCACGATGCGATCAACGTCACATTGTAGGGGTATCAACAGCTATGGGTCGACTACTCCGTAGGGTTGCTAGGGAAGTCGTGTGTTACCGTGAACGTCATCCATGACGTTATTTTGTAGAAGCTATAAGCTTCAAATTTTGATATTTTGGTCTTCGGACAAACTTTTTTTTATAAAAACTCCTTTAATCGTTATATATACAGATGGTTTCTACCGGTTTACTTTATAATGTGTGAATTTTGATGTGTTTAATTTATAAATGGTTCAAATGTCTGTCCAATACATAATTAGCCAATGCATCTGTTAATGTATTAAGACATCTAGGAATATGTTAATATTCGATGTGATCAAAATAACGCTCTAAGAGGGGAATTTGCAAATACACCCATAACAAAGTAGGGCTTCGAATAGACTAGATATTACTTAGCTGTAGTACTACAAGATGCAAGTCAAGTCGCACAACCAAATGACGAATTCCGAGCGAGATAGCATCAACCAATAATTCAATAACGACGCTATACTCTGCAATGTTGTTGGTCGCACGGCCGAGGCATACACCTTGTAAAGATACAAGTTCATTTGTTGGGGCATAGATTGCCCATGCAACGGAAGTTAGGTTCCGAGTATTATGGCTAGCACCATCAACGAAGCCAATATAGGGTAGCGAAGACTCCGACATCTGGCAATCAAACACAACGTCACATAAGGGAAGAGACCAAATAACGATCAAAGCAAACTATCGTAACACACACAATGATACATTAAAATACAAGTACTTGTGCACAGATGATTTATGCATAGTACTTCTTCAAGTACAACCCATTCCTGGGTTCACTCAAAGGGATACCATCGTAATCAACCAACTCATATGCTTCTTTTTCCAAAACTCGGTGAACAATATAAGGACCTCGCCACATGGGTTCAAATTTCCCAGCTCCTAACAAATCTCGATCCTGTTCATAGAGGAGAACAAGATCACCTTCTGAGAAAACGTGAGGCTTGACATGCTTGTCATATTGGGCCTTGACACGCTTCTTCTGGGCTTCTATCACTAGGGTGGCATCACGTCGAGTTTCGTCTAATCACATTAGATACAATAAACGTTCTTCTTCAGTAGAAGTGTTGGCTAGGAGTTCGACAGCTAGCTTCAGAGAGGGTTTCTCACATTCTATAGGAAAAATGGCTTCCACTCCATAGACTAACCGAAAAGGCATAAACCCAGTAGCGGATTTGACAGATGTTCGGTATGCCCACAATGCCGAAAACAACATTGTATGCCAACTTGTTTTATGAATTCCTATCATCCGTCGAAGCATAGTTATAAGAACTTTGTTGATTGCTTCAACCTGGCCATGAGCTTGTGGATAATAAGGCGTTGAGTTATCATGATGAAGACCCAACTTTTCCATAAGTTCAGACATCATAAAATTCCTAAAGTGACTACCGTGATCAGTGACGATAGCTTGGGGAACACCAAAACAAGCTATGACGTGGTTAAAAAGAAACAAGGATGCGGTCTTTCCAGTATTATCGAATGTCGGCATCGCCTCGACCCATTTTGTAAAGTAATCAATAGCTACAATGATGTAACCATGCCCCCCGACCGAGTGAGGGTGACATGTCATGAAATCAATGCCCCATTTCGCAAAAGGACCAACTGAGACCACAGGGTGAAGAGGAGCAGGATGTGACTGAATTTTGTGATTGTAGGTCTGGTAGGCATGGCATTTCTGAACGACAGTAATGCAGTCATGAAACAAAGAAGGCCAAAAATATCCTGCGCGTAAGATCTTCTAGGCAGTAGCATACCTAGACATATGACCACCACATGCTCTAGAATGGCAGTCATTCAGAGCTTTCTTGGCTTCGTCAAATGTTAAACAATGTCGAAAAACAGAGTCAATGCCTTGACGGTAAAGAGTATCCCCGAGGATAATGTATTGACGAGCTTGATAGCGTATGCGACGTCGTTCAGTACTAGACAAAGCAGGCCGAAAAGTCTAGGTGTGGAGATATATAATGATATCCCCATACCAAAGATCATCAGTGTTAATAAGGAAAAGAGATTCATCGGGTAATGAATCTACTGCTACATTTTCCATGGAAGAATGAGGAAAATCACATATCAACTCAGCAAAAACTAATGATTTCTTGGACTTGGCGCGATCAAATTCCAAGTCAAACTCCTGGAGTATGACAATCCATTTGGAGTACTTGCCCCCAAGCAATTGACGTGTCAAAATATGTTGCATAGGGTTGCAATGAGAAATCACAGTAGTCTTACGTGAGAGGATATAGTGCCGAAAGCGTTGGACAGCTTGAACGGCAGCCAAGGCCAGTTTTTCGACATGTTGATACTTGATTTCAGTTGGTGTGAGACTTCGACTCAAGTAGTAAACAACATGCTTGTCGTGCTTATCATCCTCTTGGACGAGAACCATGCTAATAGTGTACTCTGAAGCAGTAAGATAAAGGAAATAATCGCGACTATAATCGGGAGGAAAGATAAGTGGAGCTCGTGTTAGGGACAACTTCAAAGCTTCAAAAGCATTGTTTGCAACTGTATCCCATACGAACTCTGAATCTTTCTTTAATAACCGCATAAAACCACGAGTTATCTCAGCGTAATTAGGGATAAAAAGACGAAGAAAGTTTGCTTTTCCCTGCAAACTTTGCAACTGGTGCAATGTAGAAGGAGGAGGAAGATTAAGAATCGTTTCAACCTTAATAAGATCCACCCGGATTCCTTGACGCGAAACGATAAAACCAAGAAGACAACCAAATTCTACGCAAAAAACACATTTATGAGGATTTAAACGTATCCGGTAGAATCGACAACGAATGAAAATAGCCCGGAGGTGAGTAGGGTGATCAACTCTGCGCATAGAATGAGTCGGTAAATTGTCCAAATAGGGTTGAACGATATGCTTTATATCATGAAAAGCATAAGACATAGCCCGTTGAAACGTCACGCCAGCGTTCTTAAGACCAAAAGGAAGTTTCCTATAGGAAAAAGTACCCCAAGGACAAATAAAAACAGTCTTATGTTGGTCCTAGGGAGCCATGTTAATTTGATTATAGCCGGAGAAACCATCCATGAGAGAGAATATTTCACTTCCGGCACAGTCATCAACAATCTGGTCAACAAAAGGGGTTGGAAAGTTGTCTTTTGGACAGGCTTTGTTAATATCCCTATAATCAACACATACACGAATACTGCCTCCTTTCTTATCAATTGGAACAGGATTGGAAACCTATTCAGTCAGAGCCACCGGATAAATGAAACCAACTTTGAGAAGTTTTTCAACTTCGAGCTTGATAGTCGCCGCTTTACGTGGGTGGACTGGACGAAGGCGTTGCTGGACAGGTTTAGCTCCGGGGTATGTCTTTATCTCATGTACAATGATAGCAGGGTCGATACCTGGCATCTCTTCGTAACTCCAGGTGAAAATATCACAAAATTCTTTGAACAGAGACGTATAGGTGATGATTTCGTCGGGAAAACACGAAGCTCCAATATGGACATTTTCAACAATCCCAGGTTTGATGGATATGTCAATGGGAATCGTGGGCAAGATATTACTGAGGTTCCCTTCGGCAAACACATCATGTGCTATCCCGGGAATGGTTGAAATAACAACAACAGTCGACGGAGTCGAAATCCGTTGGTAGTTCTCAAGAGTGTGTTGTTCCAGAAAGAGTATGGAATGATGATGCCCATCATCCCAAGGGGTGTCCTCAATGACGGACATGATCATCTCGTCCATGGGAAAAATAACATGAAAAGGATCGGGAGACAACTCATCAAGAGAGGGGGTAGAAGGTGTTGCCGATTGAATAGCCTGATAGGCTGATTCAATCGGACTTAACGACATTACGTCACCGAAACGCAGATGATCTCCAGGGTTAGGAACAATCCAAAGGTCATATGACGTAGGAAGTTCGTGGGGCACTGTGGAAATCATGTTGATAGAAGCAACGGACGAGCATGGAACATCAGGCGGTGGAATGGGAAAAGTACCCATTAACGAAGAATCCTTTAACAGACCTACACCGACGTTCTCATAACCTGGTGGGGTTTTAGAAATAAATGGCATGTTTCCAGTACGAGTATCAGAATTGAAGAAGGCAAGTTGGTCAACGGTAACAACCTTTCCTTGATGAGGGAAACGTACTACACGGAAAAGTGTTGACACAACAGCTCGCATGGAATCGATCCAGCTACGACCAAGCAAAATATTATAATCAAGGGGAGCGTCGAAAACTTCCACTTCAACTTGGACCGTCTTACCTTCTAGTGTGATAGGCAACGAAGGAAGAACACCATAAGGCTTAAAACCTGAGCCATTGAAGGCTTTAAGAGTGTTTTGTGATTCATTCAAGGGAGGAGAGCCAATGGATTTCCAACAAGCAAAAGACATTACACACATTGAAGCACCCTCGTTGACAACAGTTCAACAAATATTCTTGTCCGATACAACCACTTGTATCTGGAATGCAAGTTGTGGGGGTAACCGTGGAATGTGATCATCCAAATCAAAGACTATCAAATTTGTATCTGTTGGGTCAATTCCACCTATAGCTTTCAACAATGCCTTCCGTTGTGTAGGACACGACTGAAGGACTTCAAGGGCTAACATTGTTGAAGGTGCTTGGGCCAGATCTTCAACAATGTTGTAGTTCTGGGCCGCACGAGCATGAGGATTGAAAGTCAATTTACTAACGACACCCTTAGGAGGGAGTCGTAGAACTGTGTCAAGGCTCGGTCGTTCGAGATGAAGAGGACCGTTGGTAGGTGGAGTTGTTGGAGAGGGTTGTACCAAAGTAGGAGGTAAATCGTCAACCTTCTCCTTAGATGGAGAATAATCTTTGGCTCTAGTCGTGAGTGCAATGTTATTCTATTTAGAATCACCAATACACATCAAAACATATGATGTAGTAGAAGAAGATGGTTGGTCATGAATGACCAACTGAGCCTGTTGTTGAGATGGGAAAGGTTGTGACAAAACTACTGGGGTAGAGGGTTTTGAGGTCCCTTGAAGGAACTTAGTAACCTCAGCACGTCGTGGACAATCCTTCGTGTAGTGATCGTCACCACAGATAAGGCAAGGGTAACGGGGTTTGTGCTTATCCCGATCTTCAACAGGAGTGTTTTTAGTTTGCTCTGCTTGATTATTATTTTTACCCTCCTTATTCTTGCCTCTCCCTTTTTTAGATTTGTTTTTACCGGTCGAGGTAGATTGGATGGCATTGACCTCAGAAGTTTTGCCGGTGGGAGTGGCAGGAGATGGAGCATTTTGAACATTAGAAGAAGTAGACTTAGGGTTGGTGCTTGAAATAGAATGTGATTGGGCTTGGGAAGTACCAATCACACCGTCAGTTGCATGCGAAGCAGCTGGAGTAGTTGAAGTGCTGGAAGCATTTGGACGAGGTAAATCAGGTAGTAAATCATAAAGAGTTCCCATTTGTGAATAAACGAGGTCAAGATATTGAGCACGACTTATAGCCTACTCTTCCATGATGACACCACCCATGGCTATCTCCTTACCTATTTCGTTCACAAAAGATTTTGTAAACCATTCCGCCAACAACTGATCGGGGAGCTCAAGTTTAATGAGACGTCGTCTCCTTCGCCACTCATGAATATGATCAGATATATGAGTGCCTTTACTTTGTTTGAAGGAAGTTAAAATCTCAGTCCCCATATCATACCGGATCGGTAACTGGTAATGCGTAAGGAAAGCCATAGCTAAAGTGTTAAAATCAGAGAAGAAACCTCGTGGTAATTCAATATACCACTTCGCAGCAGAACCTGTAAGAGTTCGTTGAAAAAGACACAATCGAACAGAGTCATCCATCAACGAATTGGATGAACACCATAGGTGAAAAGTCATAACGTGATTGTTCGTGTCCTCTCCCACCTTACCGTCGAATTTAGGAACGTCCGAAGGAAGCTTAGCCGGCATAACAGGCCATTAGGGAGAGTGACGAATAGGATCATTCAAAATCCTAGACAAATCTGGCAAATCCAAAGTAGCAAGAAAAGGTAACTGTCGATTCACCTGCGGGTACTGGTGACTTTGGGGTGGAAGCCCTGTCGGCAAACCAGTAGAACCGTATGTTGAAATAATGTAACTGCGAAGAGCATTCTTATTATTTTGTTATTGGATTAAATCCCCATTGTGGATTAATCATGTCATTATTATTATTTTTATTATTAGGTTAATCCCCATTGAGGATTAACTAAGTTGGTAATTGTATAAGGACCAAATCCCCTTTTGCGGATTGGTCATC
>ML789424.1:476136-493259 GCA_009831015.1 Picea engelmannii
CTGGGTTTTCTTCCCCTAGAGGGTTTCCCAGGATAAATGTTGTGTCTATTGTGGATGTGTATTTCTCAGTGATCTTGTGCTTATTATGCTCTTATCTTTATGAAATGCAAAGAACTATAATATCAGCATAAAACATTAACACCGTAAGCAGTCTGCCCATAATGGGAAGACCCAAGCTGCTTTAGTGGTGCTTGGAGAGGATAGCAGTTCCAAGAATTGTAACCTTGAGTTTGATTAGGGACTTGAGTTTGAGCATTGTGACCTTGACCCCAAATAGGATTGGTTATACCTGGATATGGTTGGCCTATAGTAGGGACAGTTTGTTGCCCCCCAGTCGTGTGAGGAAGATTTTGTAACATCTGATTCCAATACTGGGCCAAAGCAGGAGGTATATTTTGTCCAAAAGGTGGGGTTGGTCCCCCTATCATAGGTGGACTTCCAACCGTAAGTTGTGTGCCAATCGTAGGTTGTGTAGTAAGTGGATTGTGTCCGGTAAGGGGAAATGGAATTGTAACACCTTGTCCACCAACGGGAATCTGTAAGTTTGGTGCAACGGATGGAATAGTGCCACTAGGATTAGGATTGCCAAAAGGAAATTGAGGGAGTGTCGGAATAAAACCGGGAATAGGATGTCCAGAAAGACCACCAGGAGTACCATACGGGGTTTACGGAGGTGTAGGAACATAAGCATTCAACAAAGCATTCAACGCATGGTATCCGGGTGGTAGTGTTGGAGTAACATTGGGTGTTCGTTGGGTGTTTATAGGAGGAAGACCAACTGTAGTGAACACGGTTGGGACACTCATAGTATTCGCGAGATGGTCCATCTCAGTAGGGAGAGTAAAGTGATAAGTGGTATTCACTGGTATAGTTTCTGTCTCAGAAAACACCGGAGGGTTGATTTCGGAGACCACAGGTGAACCAGGACTAAAAAGAGTCCTACGAAAATCACCTGCAGACCAGAAAGGATCTTGGCCTTCTACACCGGGAAAATGCCCAACGGGTGATCCAGAAGATGTAACAAAAAGTTCTCCGAAAGAATTTAATCGCACAAAGGGTCGTTCACCACGACGAATTCAAAAGTCCTCTCTAGTATTGGTAATTCGAAAAGATTCTAGAGAATCAGTTGATTCCACTCGTGGTGTGGTGACAACTAGGACTTCACCTATTTCCACGTGTGGTGTGGTGACAAATGGGACTTCACTCTGCTGAGGAGAGCCCTCAGGTGTAGTTGTAGGCAAGGGTTGTGAAATGTCTAGATGCTCTGGAGATAAACCCTGCATTCTACGTGAACGATGTGGAGGAGCTATTGTAACTGAGTGACAAGCTCCGCAAAGAAACTCTTATGGTCAACTTAGAGAAACAAACAACACACGCTAGTAAACAAAATCTAAGAAGCAATCACCAAGCAAACAATACCTTCTAATTTTGGAGCCACTAGTTGGTGATGAAATCCAACGTCGCAACAACGAGACGAGAAGGGGCGGCGTTAGAGTGGAAAAGTTACGCTGACGACCTGCTTAACGGACTTACACCCTGGTGCAAGATCCCACACATAATCGTGGGTATACCCTCCAAGGAGCTCGAGTGAGTTTGGTCAACGTCAATTCCAGGTACCGTGAAGACTTTCCCCTCCACAGTCACCTCGGGTAAGAACCTAAAGAGATAGGCCACTAAGGTCACCACCAACAACAATAAATCCTGGGGGAGCAGTCGACAGTCCGATCCACACACAAGGGCAGGGTATCTAGCCCGAAATCAACTCAAAAGGCTTCCACTCATCATTGTGGGTATACCTCTGAGTGATCCTCATAATACGTGAAATCTCTACACTGACACCAACAAAGAAGGGTGAGTAACTCTGCCGATATCAATGCGACCTAATGTTTGACCCTTGTGTGAGAAGGGCTTCCCAGGACAAGATGTTGCAAATGGAATTCAACACTCCCTAACACAAGATGCTATTGTGTGTTTTGTGCTTTTGGAGAGTGTATCTCTCTTCTTACTCCAAAGCGCTAGCCTAGCTAAATGTTAGTGTAAAAGAGCCCTAGAAAAGAGTTACTAGATAAATTTTATGATTACGCAATGTTTTTAAGAGCTGTTGTTTACTCAAAGGGAACGGAAATGAAACTTATGTTGTATGACTCTGACCCAAACCATGCAAGGATGAGAATGACATATATCACTTTTTGTTCAATGAATCCTATATATGGGAGAGAGAGAAAATTTTCAGATCAACCCTGTACTACAATGCAAAAATTTCCTTTCAAATGCCAACATAAACAATCATTTAGTGAATGACAATACTCTATGTGTCTTTTTCAAATATTTCAACAATCTCAACAATTTGATTTTCCAAGTTTTCTAAAATAAAAAGAATATTTTGAAAGAAAAAACGTTTGTTCACTTTCCAAAAAGGATTCTCACTATGCCAATGAGAATACAGAAAATCACAATAAAAAAATAAAACAATAACCAACCCAATTAACTCTTTCAATGAAAGCAAAAATAAAGAGCAAACCAAAGTATTCTTCTCAATTACATAAGAAAATGATCTTTCAAGCCAATAAGCAAAAGAGAAAAAACCAAGTAATCAACTTTCAACTAATCACTGGTTCTCAACTAATCAAACACACTCAGAATCTGAAGTTAGAGAGAATGGTTTTGCCAAGAAAAGCCAAGAAACGAAAGTCAAGCCACAAATGACAAGAAAAGCCTTAAAACTCTAAGACTGTTCACGCATGCAAACTAAGGCAAGAAATATATCAATCAATGGTCCAAGAAACTCATAAGAGGTAATTCAACTGATCTGGGCAGTTAGAAAGACCAAAACTCAAATTCAAAATTTTGAAAAAGCATGTTCGTAGGCAAGCAATATTACACAGTGCGAGAATCATTGATTCTCGCAGATGACCCTTGAGGGTGCGAGAACCTCGCACTGAAACCTATGTGCAGGGTGTGAACCTCACCAATTATCGTAGGCTACAATGAAGTGTAGTGCGAGAATTCCTGAACATATCCAAAAATTTGAAAAATGAAGTACAATTCAAAAAGGCTTCTGGACTCAGAAGGTCTATCAGGATATCCTGAAGACTCAGAGACTGATAGGACAGGAGAAAAATGAAACCAGAGCAAATGGCCACAGAAAAATATCAAAAGCCACAAAGAAAAGGGATTATTCCCCAGTGGAGTCGCCAATTTTTTTATTGGATAAATCCGTAAGTGCAGACACAAACCGATCTCCCTAGATCCACCTGGATCTAGAACAAAGCTAGATAGAATAATACTCTTTCCCTAGATTTTGACTATTGAATGAATTAGGAGACAAGAACAAGAAAAATACCTTATTAACGCTTCCTTAGGTATTTGTTACTCCTGCTTCGCTCCAATGCTCTCGTACAGTCAAGACCAAAACAATACAAACCAAGTGGAGTGAAGAAAGCACAATCTATTCAACAGTGAATCTATGTATATGATCAAGGAGTTATACAATAAAGTGGAATTAACTTTATGGGAAAGAAACATATTACTATATCATATTGATGGAAAGTAAAGATTACAACCTGAGCCTTGATGTTGCAAACTTCCTTTCGATGGCCCTTCACTCTGACACACACACTTGCTCACTTGCATGAAGAAGATCAACCACCTCTGATAAACTTGTTGGAATTCTTAGCTGCTGTAGCATCAGTCCTTCACACAATCTCTCATCAATTCTCCAATGTCTTGCTTAACCTTGTTTTCTTCTAACCTTTTCAATGAGAATCCCCTCAATATATAGGAGAGAATGAATTAGTTACTTGGATAAGAATGATCCCAAAATATCAGGGAATCCAGTACTAGGATAACCACTAGAATGCCATCTCATCCTTCTAGAAGATTCCCTTCTAGAAACTTCGAGAATTCATCTTTTTCCTTGATTAAGAAAGAGTTCGCACCCTAGCAGTTCATTACAGTGCGAACTTCTCGCACCCTGGCTTAATGCAGCCTGCGAGAATCATGCATTCTCGCAGGCAAATATACTAGCAGCCTGCGAACCTCCTTCAAAAATGATCTTTCTGGAAAAAAAAGAAAGTAACTTTTCTCAGGAAAAAGTTCCTATGAAGAGCCTGAGTACACCATCATCAATAGATCATCATGATGACCAAAATCATGGGTAACACCTGTTCCCGCACCCCGTTTTCCTATTGTTGCTATCACCTGTGAGTTAACCAAAAATGGATGTTGTTACTGTTATCCTGAACTTCCAAGAATTGAGTTGGAAACTGGTTGAAGAACCGGGTTGTTAGGCCTGTGGTAGAAGAGGCAGGTTGTCAAGCCTATGAGCAGCTCTCTCCAGGTGAGAGAGTCTACTGGGAAGTGGTTTTCTCCCATAGAGAGTCCAACACCAGCTACGAAGCTCTGCGAATTCTTGATCCGAGCTATTGCCGAGACCCAGAGAGGGAGGTGAAGCACCGATGGACTGTGCTTGTGAAGGTGTATACTCCCAGGTGGAACAAGCATGTGGGGAATGAGAGTTCATGAGTAGTGGGCGTAAGAAGGCTCCTGGAGAGAATCCCTTCGGTTTCTCTTTGCAGTTTTCCTGTAACCTCAACCTAGTCTAGGATTCCCTTGCCCTAGGTGGATCTTGGTTCCAGCTCGGGGGTGACCCACTGCTGAGCATGATGAGAAGCGTGGTCTAAGGCTGGGAGGTTCGTGGAAGGTCTAAACGTATTTGGTGGAGTTATTACAATTTCAAAGATAAGTATTATTTTTGTGTTTTAATTTCAATTAAAATGCATGTCTGTGATGCTTGCAATATTATCATGTATTCTTTTGCAATGATATTACTGTTAATTTCGTTAATTTTGTATGTTAGCAGTGATACTATGATTACTTTGTATTGTTGGTTAAATTTCATTAAAATCTGTTAATTAGATTTAATATGCATGATATATATAAATTTATGAGAATGTTCCACGTAGTAGTGTTGCCCGACTGTGGGGTTGATGGTCGGGGACGTTACAATATGGTATCAGAGCCATGTTTTCAATGTTGAGCTTGGATGGGCCAGATAAGTGGTCTTTGGACCCAAGGTTTCAAGAGGAAATTGTGTCTGGAGGACTAATTTCGAACCTTAGATTGTTTTTGAGTGCCAAGGGGTTACTTGGCCGTGTTACGAAGCTCAAGAGGAGTAGCGGTAGAGTACAACCGTAGTCGGCGTGGTATTTGACCAGAGAGAGAGAGAGAGTGCTCAACATTTGGGGTGTTAGAGCCGTAGGATCTGTTCGGAAGGAGAGGAGAAACCTTTACGACCGTTAGATCCGAATAAGGTGTAGGAAGGATATCCTAGAAGCCTTTCGGGAGTTCGGTTGTCGGGAGAAGCGGGGTGCACTGAGGCACAAACCTCTGAAACCTGAAAATCCAAAACCCCGAGGAGATCTACACCATAGATCTGGGAAAATATCTCGACCATTGGATTAAGCAGAATAGAAGATTGTAATTTCAGGAGTTCGGTTGTCGGGAGAAATGGGATGTGCTGACGCACAAACTCCCGAAGCCCGAAATCGCAAAATCCCGAAGAGCTGAAGGAGTGATTCCAACTGACATCACTTGGATGGATGTGGACACGTGGGATGTGTGCCACATACCAATGGGTTCTGAAGGAAAATTAGACGCAGTGGGGCCAGATGGTGTCACCTGAGGTAACATGGACCTTCTTAAGCACACCACGTGTCACCACTGTGGTTGGTGACAGCTGTGCTATGGGCCCGAAATCTAGAAAGGTCGAAAGTTTGAAAGTCAGGAGTTGGGACGAAAATGAGTGTGGGAGCTTCCAGGACAGAAGTCCCGAACCTCCGAAACCCAAAAATCTGAAGTTTCGAAGGCTTCGACGACATAATTTCCCTTGTGTATGATCGTCGTCGAATGCTAGGTGTGGTGGACGGTTGATCCGCCTGCCTCGTGAGTTCGGTAATTCAGAACTCTGAGTAATTGATGTGCCATGATTGGAGTTTTTCGAAAGCTGAAGTCTCGATTAGAGAACCTTGAGATCTAGTGCCTGGTCATGACCCATGGTCGCATGGGTTGGGGACTGAGAGAAAGGGGCTAGTGCCTGAAAAATTAGCAGAGCAGAGTTCTAAAAGTAGAAATCTGCGGGGATTCTTGATTGAACGAGAATCACAAAAAATGAAAACTGAACTTTTTCTTGAGTCATATTTGTTTATGAATGTTGTGGGATTTGTTAAGGATTAATGGCCTGAAAAATTCTGGTTGCCTGCACATTATGTTTGAAGAAGTTTTAACAAGTGCCATAACCATTTAGAGTTGCCACTGAGTGAAAAGAAATGGAGGAGACACAAAATGCTTCCAGTTCAGAGAATGAAGCTAAAGGGATGGATGTTCGTTTGGGAGTTGAAGGGTCAAAATCCAATGGGCATGGAGAAGAGGTAGATAAGGAAAGACATATGATGAAGATCATTGAAAAATTGCAGAAAGATGCCCAAACTTATCAAACAGATAGCAAAAAGCTCAAGAAAGCTCAGGATAAACAAGGTGAATTCAACTTAAAGTTGATGAAGAGTCTGGAAATAATAGAAAATAAGTTGGAACAGGAGAGAGACTCGAGAAAAATAGGGAGTCACCCGACTTTTGAGGGAAGAAGATCAAGGAATGTTGGTAAACACCATCATCACTCCCAAGGTCGCTCCAAGAGGAGGGCACACAATAGTCAAGCCCATCTCCTACTAGAAAGCACAAGAGATCTGGAGTGGATGAATTGAAGGGCGAAATGAACAAGATTAAGCCTCCTACGTTTGATGGAGAGCATAAGAAGGAGGAAGATGCCGAGACATGGTTGCTTGGCATGAGGAAATATTTCCAATTGCAGAATTATTCCTCTCATGCAGAAGGAAGAATTGCAATGTATCAACTGAAGGGGAAGGCATCCATGTGGTGGGATCAGCTTGTGCAGGTGCAACACATTAGAGAGAAAGATATCACTTGGAAGGATTTCAAGAGATATTTTGAGAAT
Organism: Picea engelmannii; assembly: GCA_009831015.1. Taxonomy (NCBI): domain Eukaryota; kingdom Viridiplantae; phylum Streptophyta; class Pinopsida; order Pinales; family Pinaceae; genus Picea; species Picea engelmannii. Next base: position 483,149 of record ML789424.1, read on the forward strand.
AAATACTTGACTAAAAGATATTATGACAGGAAGATGAAAGAGTTCTTTGAACTCAAGCTGGGCAACATGACCATTGATGAATATGAACAAAGATTTTTGGAATTGTTGAAGTATGTTTCGTTCATCAAGGATGAAACTGTCAAGATTCAAAGGTATCTGAGTGGACTGCCTCCTTCCATTGGTGACAAGATTCAGTATGATGATCCTAAGACTATGGAAGAAATGATAAGGAGAGCGAAATGCTTATATGAGCAACAAAGAGAGAAGCCTACTTTCCGAAAGGCTTGGGAAGACAAGAAGAAATTCCAGATGGATCAGAGGAAGAAGGGAACTAAACCTCCCTTTTTCAGAAACATTCCTCAAGGAAAACCATCATTTAGAAAGCCGAGAATGGCTGATGTAGGGAAACAAAGGCCAAGGCAGACGCCCATTTAGTGTTGGGGTTGTAAAGAGAACCGCAAGTTCAGAGATTGTCCCCATAAAAATGGCAAAGTGAGATTTGTTCATAATGTTCAGCAAGTTGAAACAGTGGAGGACATGGGCAGTAGAATGCCAAGGATCTATGCAGCCCTGGACAACAAGCAAGCTGAATATCGGTCACACATGATTGAAGTGGAAGGTATGATTAACAACCAACCATTTGCTATTTTAATTGATTCAGGGGATAGCCATAGTTATATAGATCCTAGAGTGGTGGAAATTTTGCATTTGTTGAGAAGAAAATATGAAAATTCTTGGTTAGTGAAGCTGGATACAGAAACCAAGAGGAAAGTCACTGAGTTGGTTAAGTCTTGTCCTGTGGACATGAATGGATTGAGCACAAAGGTTGAGTTGAATGTTCTACCTTTAGGTTCTTATGACTGTCTAATTGGGATGGACTAGTTGGACCAACACCATGCCATCTTGGACAATCATAAAAAGGCATTCACTTGCCTAGATGAGGAAGGAAATTGGAAAACAGTCCAAGGAATTCCCAGAGTTGTTGCTATCAGAGAAATCTTAGCAATGTAGATGAAGAAGTGCTACAGGAAAGGTTGTCAATTATTTGTAGCCCATGTGGAGGAAACACCTAAGTATAAGGTGTCAAGTATTGGAGATCATGCAGTACTAAAGGAGTTTGAAGATGTATTTCAGGGGATACCCGAACTACCCCCGAAGAGAGATATTGACTTCTTTGTAAACTTGATGCCTGGAGCAGCTCCAGTGTCGAAATATCCTTACAGAACGAGTATGCCAGAGCTGAAAGAGTTGTAATTACAGCTTGAAGAGCTTCTGAAGAAGGGGTACATACACCCAAGTGTGTCACCTTTGGGTGACTCGGTCCTATTTGTGAAGAAGAAGGATGGGACGTTGATATTGTGTATCGATTTCAGACAGTTGAACAAAGTAACTATAAAGAACAAATATCCTCTGCCGAGGATTGATGACATCTTCGATCAGTTGAAGGATGTGAAGATATGTTCGAAGATAGATCTTAGATCGAGATATCACTAGGTAAGGATAAAGGATGAAGACATCAACAAGACTGCCTTTAGAACAAGGTATGGTCATTACGAGTTCACAGTGGTGCCGTTTGGAATGTCAAATGCACCTGTTGTTTTTATGTGCTTGATGAATGGTGTATTCAGGGACTATCTAGACAAGTTTGTCATAGTCTTCCTGGATGACATTCTGGTGTATTCCAAGTCGGAGGAAGAGCATGAGAAACATCTTAGGATGGTGTTGTAGGTGCTACGAGAGCACCAACTGTATGCCAAGTTGAGAAAGTGCCTGTTTTATCAAGAGCAGATCCATTACTTGCGGCATATTATTTCAAAGTATGGGATAACTGTAGATCCTGAGAAGATTGAGGCCATTAGAGAATGGTCAGCACCAAAGAACGTGACATAAGTCAGATCCTTTATGGGTCTAGCTGGTTATTACAGAAGGTTTATCATAGGGTTCTCGAACATAGCTCACTGTATCACTTCCTTGCAAAGGAAAGAGAAGAAATTTTAGTGGACATAAGATTGTGAGAAAAGCTTTCAACGATTGAAGCAACTGTTAACCAGTGCTGCAATCCTAAGGATTGCAGATCCAAATGAAGACTTTGTGGTGTGCATAGATGCATGCAAAGAAGGACTGGGAGGAGTCCTCAGTCATAATGGATTCATAATTTGTTATGAATACAAAAAGTTGAAAGATCACGAAAGGAACTATGCAACTCATGATTTGGAGTTGGCATCCATAGTACACGCTCTAAAGAAATGTAGGCATTACCTCATGGGAAGGAGGTTCGAACTAAGGACAGACCATAACGGTCTAAAGTATTTTTTTGATCAGCCAACCTTGAACGCTAGACATAGTAGGTGGCTGGAGTTTCTCTGTGAGTACGATTTTGATATCAAGCATATCAAAGGGAAAGAAAATAAAGTGGTTGATGCACTCAGTAGGAGAGTACACGAATTACAAGCTACAACCATTAGCATGTACCGAACTGATATTAAAAGCAGAATTTTGGAAGCTACAAATGCAGATTTGCAGTACAGGGATTTGGTAGCAAAGCTACAGCAAGGTAAGATGCCACAGAAAGTGGAGATTTATAAATTGAAAACTGATGGAATACTTCTGTACAAAAAAAAAAATTATGTACCTAATGTCCAGGATTTGAAACTTGCAATTTTGCATGAGAAGCATAATGTGCCTTATGCTGGGCACCCTAGACATCAGAAAACTGTGGTAGCAGTCAAGAGCCATTACTTTTGGCCAGGTATGAAGAAAGAGATTGCAGAATACATCACCAGATGTATGTAGTGTCAGAAGGTTAAAGTTGAGCACAGACACCTAGCAGGATTGCTGCAACCTTTACCCATTCCTGAGTGGAAGTGGGAAGTGGTGACAATGGATTTCATCACAGGATTTCCGAGAACAGGCAAACAACATGATTCAATCATGGTGGTGGTGGACAAGCTTACTAAAGATGCCCATTTTATTCCACTAAAGACTACTCACAAGGCAACAAATGTTTTCGACATTTTTATGAAGGAAGTAGCAAAATTACAAGGTATTCCCAAGACAATTGTGTTTGACAGAGACCCGAAATTTACCTCAAATTTCTGGAAAGGGTTGTTCAAAGGAGTCAGAACGAATCTAAACTTTAGTACAACCTATCATCCCGATTCTGATGGGCAGACATAGCAGGTGAATTGAGTAATAGAAGACATACTCAGGATGTATGTGATGGACACACCATCGAAATGGGAAGACTACCTACACTTGGTAGAATTTGCCTACAATAATGGGTATCAAGCATCGTTGAAGATGAACCCATTTGAAGCACTTTATGGCAGAAAGTGCAATACTCCAGTAAGCCAGGATAATCTAGTTGATAGGGCAGTAGTTGGGCCAGAGTTGCTCAAGGAAATGGAAGAACAAATGCTAAAAATTAAGCAGAATTTGAAAGCTACCCAAGATAGGCAGAAAAGTTATGCTGATAAAAACACAGTCCACAGGGAATTCAAAGTGGGTGATCATGTTTTTTTCTGAAAGTAAAAGCTAGCAGAAGTTCCCTGAAGCTGGGAAACTGCGCCAAGTTGGCAGCCAAATTTTGCGGGCCATTTGAAATCCTAGAAAGGATTGGGCTAGTTGCATATATGCTTGCATTACCTGCATCTATGAATGTACATATTGTGTTTCATGTTTCATTTCTTAAGAAATATATACTTGATGTTAATCATGTAATCGATTGGAATGTTATTCAGGTGGAGCAAGAAGGTGTCCTGCAAGTGCATAATGTGCACATATTGGACCGAAAAATCAAACATCTTTGGAATCGAGCCATAGGGCTTGTAAAGGTCCAGTGGACCTGGTACGGTCATGAGGATGCGACATGGGAGCATGAGGATGATATGTGGACATAATACCCACATATTTTTGAAGATTTTGAAAATCTTGTTGATGTTGTGTGAAAGTTGCACCGAGGACAGTGCAAAAATAAGGGGAGGGGATTGTAATATCCCCAAGGACGAGCCCTGTTGTAATCATGTTTATGAATTGTAAATCGTGTTTGTAGGTTGGTGAGACGAGTATTGATAAGCTGGTAGGTTTATGTGTTTATTAGGTCGGAGAGCCTAAGTGTTAAAGGCCAGGAGACTGTTTTTGTATATGTAATATGCAGAACATTAATAAATATTAAACATCACTACGTGTAGATCGACCACAAAGAAAGAGTGATGGGGGACTAAGCTTCCATAGGGTGGGTAAGGGAAGAGGGGGATGAAAGGTTGGAAAGAGGGGCTAAGCTTAGGGGCTTAAGTCCTTGGGAATAATATTTTATTATTATTCTAAAGCTGTGGGACAAAAACATGTTTTTATCCTAAGTTCTCGGAGAGGCAACACATGCAACTCCAACGTGTGCAAAAGGGAACACATGCAGCCCTAGGAAGAAAAGTGTCAACCTGGGTACATGCGGTTAAAAGCTGAAGCGTCAGCTGAGTCGGGGTTCGTCCTCCATTCTACCATCGACTGTCTGAAACTGAGAATTCCGTCTGGTCTCAGCGTTGGTCCTCCATTCTGCCGTCGACTGTCTGAACCGAGGGATCTCCATGTCTGAGTTCTGTAAGCCTCGTGCAACTCTGAAACCCAAGGCCTGTGATGTTTTCTTGAGAAGCCAGTACACCCTCTGTCCGAACTATTGAGTCCATGTCGACCTCTGCATGGATTACTTGTCACGCATCCTGAAAAACTGGTGTTACCTGAACCGTGTTGTGTCCTAGTGGCCTGTTGTCGTTTCATGTTCTTGCACCCCATTTTCTCGTTGCTGCGATCACCTGTGAGTTAACCAAATGATGATGTTGTTACTGTTATCCTGAAATTGCGAGAATTGAGTTGGAAACTAGTTGAAGAACTAGGTTGTCAGGCTCGTGGTAGAAGAGGCAGGTTGTCAGGCCTGTGAGCATCTCTCTCTAGGTGAGAGAGTATGTTGGGAAGTGGTTTTATCCCAGAGAGAGTCCAACACCAACTACGGAGCTCTGAGAATTCCTGATCTGTCCTGTTGCTGAGACCTAGAGTGGGAGGTGAAGGACCGATGGACTATGCTTGTGAAGGTGTATACTCCCGGGTGGAATAGGCATGTGGGGAATTAGAGTCCGTGAGTAGTGGGAATAAGAAGGCTCCTGGAGAGAATCCTTCTGGTTTCTCTGTGTAGTTTTCCTGTAATCTCAGCCTAGTCTAGGATTCCTTTGCCTTGGGTGGAGCTTGGTCCCAGCTCGGGGGTGACCCACTGCTGAGTGTGGTGAGAAGCGTGGTCAAAGGCTGGGAGGTTCGTGGAAGGTCTGAACGTATTTGGTGGAGTTATTACAGTTTCAAAAAAAAGTATTAATTTTGTGTTTTAATTTCAATTAAAATGCATGTTTGTGATGCTTGCAATATTATCATGTATTCCGTTGCAATGATATTACTATTAATTCCATTAATTATGTATGTTAGCAGTAATACTGTGATTACTATGTATTGTTGGTTGAATTTCATTAAAATCTGTTAATTATATTTAATATGCATGATATATATAAATTTATGAGAATGGTTCACGTAGTAGCATTGCCCGACCGTGGGGTTGATGGCCGGGGACGTTACAATAGGTTTGCAATTTATCCCGTTTTTCCTCTTTTTGCGGATCCGATCTTAAGTTTTTCCTCTCGGCTTGTAGTTTTTCTGTTGTTTGTTTCCACCTGTTTGATAGACCCGTTTTTCATTGTTGGCTGCCTGAGAAATATTGGCCCTAAGATTTTATGTTTTATATAAGGCCGATCACTTTTCTCTTTACCTCTGTCGCTGATCCTTTTTTTTTCCCGAACCCTCAGCTAATCATCCAAAGTAATATTCACATGCCGCATTTGTGAGAACCAGGTGCAACACTTGAAGTAGTATGATATCAACTCAAATCAAGTGAGAGAGCAAGATCAACTTTCGGCAACGGAGATCCATTAGGAAGATCGGGTCAATGACCATCAGGTGATCAAAATCATACAGTTGCACCAAGTTTAGCATCAAACAGAGGCCCAAAATCGCAAGGTCAATCCTAGCCATTGGTATGAGAGAGGACGCGTGGCACAAGATTAGAATTTTGTGGTTTCGTGAGATGGAATGCTCAAGGAGCAAGTCATCATAACTCGTGAAATGTGAAATTGTGATAAGATCAGAGCCATTGATCAAAGGAAAGATTTGGACCGATGGATCAACATTTCACGATTTTGCGAGTCGGGAAAGTAGGAGGGTAGAGTCTTGAGGACTTGCGACACGCGAAGTCTCGAAATGATCCTAGCTGTCCATTCCAGAAAGACCCGTGGCTCAGGACCAACATGGAGAAATTCATTTCCGGGAACAGAAGGGAGAAATGCCGACGACCCAAAGTCCCGAAATGTCGATGTTCAGTCGGGTCGTCCGACACAAAGGGATACGTGTCGCCTGATCCAAACAATCGCACTTTCAGGACTTCGAAATTTTGGTAGGATCACAGTGCAAGCTCACGAAATGCGAAATTTTGAAGTGCCTGGGAATTAGGCACATAGTCACAGCCCAAGGTCAAATGGACGGAAGCTATGCAAAGGATCAAAGCGCCTGAGTTGGTCATAGAGAAAGATCTGCGTGACCTCAAGGTGCCATAATTGACTCGAAGGAGCCGTGAGCGCACCTAGAGCATTCATGGGTGTCAGGCCTCGCCCTGATCCCGATGAAAGTAGTTAATGAAAATAAAGAGGTGGTTGAAACCTCGTTTCACCACTTAAATATAAAGCATTGAAAGCTGGCTGTGGAGGGTAGACAGTCAGTCGAAAGTTCCTCTGCCATGGATTTTCTGGTGAAGCCCATACTCATCTGATCTTGCGTCAGACAGAAGAATGCAAGTGCAGCATGGCAGAAGAAGATGCAGACACAAAGCTTTGATTATAGTAGCTAGGTCACACTCCTGGTGGTGGAAGTTCTCTGAGTATAAATACTCAATTTTGATATTTTGTTATCGTCGATGATAGAGAAAAGCTCCCGTATTGTAAAGTCTTAATGAAGCTTTTGGTTTTCTGGCTATGTATCTGTATTTGAGATGTCTTGTTTAATGACAATCAAATTTCTTACTCCCTCTTGTTTCCTTCTGATGCTAAAAGAGTTCATGATTGACTGATTCGCTTGAATTATTGTGACTGCATTATGATGGATGTTCGATTGTAGTGTTGTTATAATTCCTTTCAGTTTCTTTATGATTTGAATTCACTCATGAAGATCTTGAATTTAATTTTTTCTTCTTTGGGTTGCTGGAAGACCCGATGTCCACGACAGACCTCTACATCTTTCTCACTGAAGTCTTCCTTCTACTCACCCTCACTACAACCTACTGACTAAAGTTAAACTAAGACCTCATCTGCTTGTGCACATCATCCAGTTTTCTGAGTTGAGACAATATTTTCTTGAGATTGCGCCCATTTGAACTTTTATAACAAATCTGTGACATGAAATTATGATGGGTATCAGGCCTACCTCTTCCGCAATCCAGAGGTGACTTCTGGTGCTAACATTTCTGGCACCGTTGTTGGGGACGAAATTGAAAATTTTCCCTAGGATTGAACGACAAAGCTTACTAGTTCTGAAGGTGCATCAATACTTAGTACATCAAATATTGCAACTGTGCACTTGGCGACTCCACTGTGGTGACTCCATTGATGCGAATCCACTTGCGACTCCACTGTGGTGATTCCATTGATGCGAATCCACCAATGACTCCACTGTTTCAGCTGTGGCTTCTAGAGGCAGACACACGAGGTCTACTCCACAACTGCCTTTAGCAACACCCGAAGATGACCCAGAAAAAATTGTCAGAAAGGGAAAGGCCCCTCAAGAAGGTACTTTTGCTGTTGAACCAGGTATTTCTGATAATTTTCGTTGTCCTCCTTTAGAAACTCTGATAGCTGCTTCTCATTCTCCTATTATACCATCCGTTGGAGTTTTCCGAAGTTTAAAGTTTGGGAGTGTTCCTATTGAGTTTTCCTCTCCTGGTCTGGATTTGGAGGGATAAATCCTTGTCACTCCTCTCTTCCCTGAAGTTGTACCTTGGTCTAGACCCTAGACCTCGAAAGATTTTCCCACTTCAGGTTTTATTACTCCTCCTCCTGTTAGAGTTATTAATTTTGCAGAAAGGGAATCCTCTTTTCCTTCAAGCCCTATAGCCTTTTCTCCAAATCCTTCATTGTTTCCCTTTCCTTCTAGAAGTTTAGTTCCAGTCTCCTCTCTCCGAACCCCTTCCCCTCCTATTTTTCCTCCACCTACCATCCCTATGGAAGGTGCTAACCCTCCTAGGAACATAATGGATGCCATAGTGGCTCCAAGATATGCCCCTTTAGTCCTACCTCAGCTAATGAATGCTTTCCCTGCTGGAGATTACCTAAAGTATATGCCCAAGTTCACGGGGGAAGAAGACATGACTACAGAAGAACACCTTGTTGCCTTTCCACAATTATGCAGACAATCTAAATATTGAAAATGAAGATGTTTGTATGAGAGTCTTTGTCCAGAGCCTTGATGGTGAGGTTAGGAAATGGTTTAGGGGATTGACCCCTGGATCCATTGCTGGGATTGAAGCTTTGGATGTTGTTTTCTTGAGACAATGAGGGGATAAAAAAGACTTTATGTATTATATTACAGAGTTTGGGGCTCTGAATAAAGAGGAGGGAGAATCTGTCTCTGACTTCTCCAAAAGATTCAACAAGTTGTACAATAAGATCCTTGTTGAGATAAAGCCTACATAAGCCTCTACCAAGATTACCTATGCTAGTGCTTTTTGTTAATTTTTCAAAACCCCAACCCAGTTTCAGTCTCACTGATTTTTTAGCCAAATTTAAATGCCAAACTCAGTTTCAGCACTGTTTCAGCATATGTTACAGCGTTGTGTTTCAGCATATGACTCAGCACTGTGTTTCAGCATATGTTACAGCACTGTGTTTTAGCATATGCTCACAGCGGTGTTTCAACACATGACTCAACACTGTGTTTCACCATATGTTACAACACTGTGTTTCAGCATATGTTACAGCACTGTGTTTCAGCATATGTTACAGCACTGTGTTTCAGCATATGTTACAACACTGTGTTTCGGCATATACTCACAGTGGTGTTTCAGCATATGAAACAACGGTGTTTCAGCATAAAAAAAAAACTTAACAGAAAATAAACTTCAGAACTGAAACATGAGGATTCTGAACATCGTTTTCAACGCAGAAATAAAATATCAGCAATATGCAAAACTCAGAAAATATAGACACAAAGATATTCGGTCTAACTTCGACCCTGGAAAAACCCACAAGGGGAAAACCAATGAGAGAGGGCTTTGTATTATTTATGAGCTTCTGAAAAATTCTTTTACAGCATATTCATCTTCAGATATTTACACAAACTTATCTGGACATTTCTGTAGCTTTGCTCCTCAATTTCTGAACCAGAAATTCGTACAACTGTACGACAATTAATGTTGTACGGACTGTCATGAAATTCGTGCCAAAACTCTGCTAAGACTCAATTTCTGTGCCACTAAAAGTTATCCGACAGCCTTGGAATGCATGCCAATACTCCCAGAAATTGCAGCTGCTGTCTCTTTTCTTCAGCTCGACCTCTCTCTTGCTCTCTCTTGTTCTCTCAACAAGAATTCTTGAGCTCCTCTTGTTCTCTCAACAAGAATGCTGTTGCTTCTTACCCAAGAATGGGTGTGCCCTCTTGCCTTAGTCGACCTCATGAGGGAAGATGAGGAGTTTTCTAATCTAAGGGTTGAGATTAGATTAGATGGGTGGCTGAGATTTGGTGTCTCTTCAGTCACCCTCACTTTAATCATAAAGTCACCTTTTAATTTGCATCTCACAAATTAAATGACTAGGACCCACATTCGGCAATTTCTCCCCTTAGGCACCTAGGGAAGAGAAACACTTTCATTGGTACTTTATTTTAATTAAAAATTTAACACTCCCTCATACCGAGGAAAGTGTTACTCACCACTCCAAGCTTGTCCCTGAAAAATACAAACTTGCCCATGTTCAATGCCTTGGTGAGTATGTCTGCAACCCGCTCCTCAGTAGATATGTACTGTAGCTCCACAACT
>ML789424.1:496997-520231 GCA_009831015.1 Picea engelmannii
ATTCATCTTCAGATATTTACACAAACTTATCTGGACATTCCTGTAGCTTTGCTCCTCAATTTCTGAACCAGAAATTCGTACAACTGTACGACAATTAATGTTGTATGGACTGTCATGAAATTCGTGCCAAAACTCTGCTAAGACTCAATTTTTGTGCCACTAAAAGTTATTCGGCAGCCTTGGAATGCATGCCAATACTCCCAGAAATTGCAACTGCTGTCTCTTTTCTTCAGCTCAACCTCTCTCTTTCTCTCTCTTGTTCTCTCAACAAGAATTCTTGAGCTCCTCTTGTTCTCTCAACAAGAATGCTGTTGCTTCTTACCCAAGAATGGGTGCGCCCTCTTGCCTTAGTCGACCTCATGAGGGAAGGTGAGGAGTTTTCTAATCTAACGGTTGAGATTAGATTAGATGGGTGGCTGAGATTTGGTGTCTCTTCACTCACCCTCACTTTAATCATAAAGTCACCTTTTAATTTGCATCTCACAAATTAAATGACTAGGACCCACATTCGGCAATTTCTCCCCTTAGGCGCCTAGGGAAGAGAAACACTTGCCTTGGTACTTTATTTCAATTAAAAATTTAACACATTTGACCTCGATTTTTGCCTCCTTTTGAGAGAGAGAAGAGCTACTTCCTTGGCTCATATGCAAGATGCAACCTTGGAAGTAGAGTCTAACGTATTGGCAGTAAACCGACTCAGGAATAAGGCTAATAGGGACATACCAAGAGGAAGATCTGAAGCCTCCACCTCCATTTCCTCTGCCTCCGCCCCTCAAATGGATGAAGTAACCAAGTTACTAAAATCACTTTCAACTAGAATGGAAAGATTGGAAGTAGAGAGGAAGCAAACATACCAAAACCCTAAAAATATTGATAACAAAGCCAACTTTAGAAGACCAAACAATTCCCCTCAAATACTCCCAAAAGAGCCCAGAAACAGAGAGAGAGATGATCAAAAAATCCAAACACCTCTCCAAAATAACCTAGTTGTTGATGAAGAGAGGGAGGAATAAGAGCTTGATCCTAAAATCCATTGTCTTGGAGACACTTCCCCATTTCCCCATTTGACTCAGTTTGCATATGAAGAATCCCTCATGAATAGTTAAATAAATGAGCTAAGTAAGGGTGAGAAGGCCAATAGTAATCCCAATAAATACAATCTCAGGTCTAAGAAGAAAGAAGGGAAGTATGATGTCCCTGATCAACCTTCCAGAGAAGAGAAGCCTGCTAAAGATGCAACAAACAACAACATAGAAAAGAAATCTCAGAAACCCTCACCGATACCTAAAGACCTTGTCCCAGAAGTGAGAGAAGTTTTGAAGCCCCTTTCTTCTTTCAGCTTTGAGCATGAAATTCCCAAAGATCGAAATTCCTGTGCCCCTTTTAGAGCTAGTCAAGCATGAAGATTTCAAAAAATTCCTCTCTAAGCTGTTGCAGTCAGAGCTATCTTGCCATTCCATAGACTCAGTAAATCTTCAAGATGAAAATCCAGCAGGCATTTTAGGTCCTATGGTAGAAGAGAGAGATGATTCATCCCCTCCCTTCTATACATCACTAAACATACATGATAAAGTGATGCATAATTGTTTGATGGATTCAGGGGCATCTCATAATATTATGCCCAAAACTATCATGGAAGAACTTGGGTTGGAAATCACCAAGGCTTATCATGATTTGTATTCTTTTTATTCAAGGAGAGTGCAATGTCTTGGGGTCATCAAAGATCTGGTCATGACCTTATTTCAGCTGTCCATGAAGAGCGTGGTCATGGATATCGTGGTGGCTAATGTTCCCCCCAAGTTTGGCATGCTCTTGTTAAGGTCTAGGATAAAATTACTTGTGGGAACCTTGCAGATGGACCTCACATATGCTACCATGCTAGTGTTCGGAGGGGAGCATAGGAGGTTGTTGGTTGTGGAGCCTGATTATCTTCCTGATTCAGAGGTCCTTTCTTTTAGCCATGTTTATACCCGATGAAGACTTTACACCCTAAAATTATGTACACTCTTCCACGCGGGGGAGTGCAAAGGATGGTTACCCCCTCTGTGGGGTTCAGGGGGGCTATCCCCTTGGCTGGGGGGTTTGGGGGCAAGCGGGCCCCCAGAGGAAAAATTGCTTTGTAAATGTATATTGTAATTTCATTGTAAATTTGGAGCATTCATTATAAGGTCACAAATCTAACGGTAGAAATCATGTTAGGGTTTTTTGCCCTAAAGGCAACCCTCTTTTATGAGGGAAATGTATTGTGGCTAAGTATGTGAGTGAATATTGTATTATGAGATAGGAGACTGTGAGAGAACTAAGAGGAAGTTACAACGGGTTGCTATAGGTTGTATCCCTTCATTTGCTGGATAATAATAAAGGAAGGACCTGGAAATTTCTCTGGTGGACGTAGCCCACACTAGGTGAACCATGTATATCTGTGTCTCTATTGTATTGTGTATCTTCTGTGTTTTGTTTCCACATTTGTTTTATTTTATTGATCCATGGTCCTGTTTTTCTAACAGAGGATGTATAGGGAAGTTCAGTTGGCCTACATTATTAGTGATGAAGCAGACACCACCAATCATCCTATATTTGCACTCGACACTGATTTGGGTTCTAGTTTGTTACAACTCATAGATACTCCTGAAGCTCCTCTTGGATTCAGAAAGCAACCCATTTCTTTTCGTGAAATACCTCCTCCAACTACTTCTGTGTGGAAGATGTACTTCGACGGAGCCTCTTCTAGGGAAGGTGTTGGTGCCAGAGTAGTTTTTGTGTCACCTTGTCAAGAAGCCATACCCTTGTCCTATAAGCTAGAATTTGAAGCTACCAATAATGTGGCAGAGTATGAGGCTCTTGTTTTGGGTTTGAGCGCTGCGAAAGACATGAGAATTGAAGAGCTAGTAGTATTTGGAGATGTTGAACTAATTTTTCATTAGGTCAAAATTATTTATCAAGTCAAACACCCTAGGCTAAGGACTTACAGGAATGAGGTGTGGGACCTAACTGACAATTTATTCTCAGCCTTCAACATTTCATTTATTCCAAGAGAGGAAAATACTATGGCTGATTCTTTGGCCGTCTCAGCGAGTCAGTTCAGGGTCCCATTGCCACCTAAGCTCAGGTATGATGCTGAGATTAGATATAGGTCATCTGTACCTGATAATATTAAGTATTGGAAGGTATTCGAGGATGATCTTGAAATCAGAAGATTTCTTGAGTCGGTTGATGAGTTCTCTGTATTACACATTGATTAGGATCATGATTCCGAAGGTGACCCTCATGCTGATGTATTTCTAAATAAAATTGCTAATCACCATATTGTTCAGTTGCATAGAAATCACATTCCAAAGGGACTATTTCCTTTAGAAAAAATATTCGATGGGAACGATGTGGTAGTAAAGGGTAAAATCTCAAACGATGATGCTGATGTGGGTGAGTGCAATATTGGCATAGAAAACGATCTAAAATTCGTCAAGCTGTCAAACAACCTGTCAAGGGAGCAAAGGGACGAGTATGTTGAGTTATTAAAAGAATTTGCTGATGTGTTTGCTTGGACCTATGAAGACCTCAGAACATATGACACCAACGTCATCGAGCATAATATCCCATTGAAAGAGGAGGCCAAACCATTTAGGCAGAAGTTAAGACAGATAAATCCTATGTTATTTCCCATCATGGAGAGAGAGGTAAAGAATTTGTTGGATGCCCAAATCATTGTCCCTTTGAGATATTCTAAATGGGTGGCCAACCTGGTCCCGGTGAGGAAAAAGAGTGGAGAGATCAAACTCTGTGTCGATTTCAGAAATCTTAACAGAAGCTCAAAGAAGGAGAATTACTCATTGCCAAAGATGGAACACATATTGCAGAGGGTGACTAGTGCATCTAGGATTTCTAGATCGATGGATTTTCTGGCTACAATCAGATCTCTGTCCTGCTTGAAGATCAAGAAAAGACAACCTTCACCACTCCTTGGGGCACATTCATGTATGCCAAAATGCCCTTTGGATTGATGAATGCAGGAGCAACCTTCCAACGATTCGTGGACATCGCATTCATTGGAGAAAGAGATAAATTTTTGGTCATCTATCTGGATGATATAACAGTATTCTCCAAGTCTTATAAAGAACATGCTCAACATCTGAGAAAGGTCTTCTTGAAATGCAGAAGGTTTGGTCTCTCCCTAAATCCCAAGAAGTCTTTATTTTCCATGCAGGAAGGAAAATTGTTGGGTCACATCGTATCAATTGAGGGGCCCAGGATTGATTCGAGCAGGGTGGAAGCGATTCAAACCTTTTCACTTCCTAGATCCAAGAAGGAGGTTCAATCCTTCCTAGGAAAAATCAATTTTCCGAGAAGGTTTGTTTCAAAATTTGCTGAATTGGCGAAGCATATCACATCCATGCTCGGGAAGGGGAACGAAGTGAAATGTACTATTGAATCCAGAGTATACTTCAATCAAATTAAAAAGGCACTGACTGAAGCACCTATTCTAGTCAGTCTTGATTATTCCAAAGATTTTCTGATTTTCTGCTTTGCTTCATTTGATGCAGTGGTCGTTGTTTTACTACAGAAGAATGATACGGGGTTGGAGCAACCTATTTTCTTTTTTAGCAGAGTGCTAAGAGATGCATAAGTCAGATATGACATCATGGAGAAGTAGGCCTATGCCTTGGTGAAAGATCTTAAATATTTCAGAGTCTATGTTATGCATTCAAAAATCATCGCATATGTTCCCTCATCCTTCATTAAGGACATTCTCATTCAGTCTAACATAGACGGGAGAAGGAGCAAGTGGATTGCCAAAATCCTTGAATTTGATCTGGAAATAAAACCCACCAAACTAGTTAAAGGCCAAGGTTTAGCCAAGCTGTTGGCTGAATCTAATTGTAAACATTTGGAGGTTAACTTCATCAACACTTGCTCAGAGAATCAACAGGCTAAAGTACCTGATAAAAACCCTCGAGATGACCCTCCATTGGCAGAATGCCCCTGGTATAAAGAAATTATATATTTTCTGCAAGAGTTGCGACCTCCAGATGGTATGGGAAGAATTAAGGCAAGAGATTTAAAGCTCAAAGAAATTAGGTATTGCCTTATTGACCAGGTCTTATATTGGAAAGACCCTCTAGGAGTTCTCTTGAGATGTCTAGACCCAGAAGAGGCCCAAAGGATTATATTTGAGTTCCATGATAGCCTATGTGGGGGACATCATTTCTGGAAAACCACAGCCTACAAAATTCTCAGGGTTGGGTACTACTGGTCTTCTCTATTCACTGATGTTTGTGCGAAAATCAAGGCTTGTATTAAATGTTAGAAATTCTCTAGGAAGCAACAACTCAAGTCTCTACCATGGAAGCCTGTACTAGCTTCAGGACCCTTTCAACAATGGGGCTTGGACTTTATTGGGGAAATTCATCCTCCAAGTGGTCATCACGGGTGGATATTAACTGCAACATATTATTTTACCAAGTGGATAGAAGCTATCCCCACCGAAAGCACTTCTCACAAAGTGATCACTGGTTTTATCTCATTGGTTTTCTTGAAGATATTATAGCAAGGTTTGGTTGCCCGAACATAATTGTTACTGATAATGCGGCTTCCTTCAAGGCTGAACCATTGATCAAGTTTTGTGAGCAGTTCATAATTTCATTAATCTAGTCCACCCCTTACTATCCGCAAGGCAATGGATTAGCACAATCCTCCAACAAGAGCCTGATAAAGATCATCAAGAGATTATTGGAGGACAACAAGAAATCATGGGATTCAAAGTTCAAATTTTCTCTATGGGCTAATAGAGTGACAACAAAGAGGTCCCTAGGCATCTCTCCTTTCCAAATGGTATATGGGACTGAGGCCATTTTTACTTCTCACCTTTCCTTGCCTGTGGAAAAATTCTTTCAAGACTATCAGGGAGAGCCCGACGATATGATCAGAAGAATTCATCAACTGGTAGAAGTCCAAAAGACTAGAGAATGGGTGATGGACAGAGCACACGAACGTCAATAGAGAATCAAGAAGACTTTCGACAAGAAAGTTAGAAAAGAGGACTTCTAGTTGGGAAGTCTAGTATGCAAATGGGACACGTCTAAACAAGACAAGGGCAATCACGGTAAATTTTAATCCCTTTGTATAGGTCCCTTCAAGATTTCTGAAGCGTTTCCAAACAACACTTACAGATTGCAGAATTTGGAGGGTGATCAAGTTTTCGGTGGGCCAGTAAATGAGCACTTCCTGAAAATGTTTTTTGTTTAATGTCGTGATCGACGTCCCACCATTGTAAATATCATTCTCGTTTTATGTTTATTTTGTTTTTGATAGGAGACTCCACAACCCAACACTAAGGCACTAAAGTCGCGGAAAGAGTTCTTAGAGACTCGCAGGGAGGACTCTATCCCCCATGGAGCCAAATGTTATAACATAAACTGGTCAAGGTCTTGTGAGTCTATGTTTTCTACCTAGGTCTGTAATTTTGCCTATTTTTCCTCTTTTTGCAAACTCGATCTTAAGTTTTTCCTCTCGACTTGTAGTTTTTCTGCTGTTTGTTTCCCCCTGTTTGATAGACTCGTTTTTCATTGTTGGCTGTCTGATAAATATCGGTCCTAAGATTTTCTTTTTTCTCTAAGGTCGATTACTTTTCTCTTTACCTCTGTCATTGATCCTTTTGTTTTACCAAACCCTCAGCCAGTCATCCAAAGTAATATTCACAGGCCGCATTTGTGAGAACCAGGCACAACACTTGAAGCAGTCTGATATCAACTCAAATCAAGTGAGTGAGCAAGATCAACTTTCGGTAGCGGAGATCCATCAAGTAGATCGGGTCGACGACCATCGGGTGATCAGAATCATACAGTTGCACCAAGTTTAGCATCAAACAGAAGTCCGAAATCGCAAGGTCAATCCTAGCCGTTGGTATGGGAGAGGACGTGTGGCGCAAGATTAGAATTTCATGGTTTCGCGAGCTGGAGTGGTTAAGGAGCAAGTCATTAGAACTCATGAAAGGTGAAATTGTGATAAGATCACAACCATTGATCAAAGGAAAGATCTGGACTAATGGATCAGTGTTTCGCGATTTTGTGAGTCGGGAAAGTAGGAGGGTAGAGTCTTGAGGATTCGTGACACACGAAGTCTCGAAATGATCCTGGCCATCCATTCCAGAAAGACACATGGTGCAAGATCAACATGGAGAAAGTCATTTCGGGAAACTGAAGGGAGAAATGTCGATGACCCCAAGTCCCAAAATGTCGATGTTTAGTCGGGTCATCTGATGCAAAGCGATATGTGTCACCCGATCCAAACAATCGTGCTTTCATGACTCATAAATTTTGGCAGGATCACAGTGCAAGCTTGCAAAACATGAAATTCCGAAGCACCTGGGAATTAGGAACATGATCGCAGCCCAGGTTATATGGACGAAAGCTACGCAAAGGATCAAAGCGTCCGAGTTGGTCACAGAGAAAGATCTACGTGACCTCGAGGTGCCAGAATTGACTCGAAGGAGCCGTGAGCTCACCTGGAGCATTCATGGGTGTCAGGCGTTGCCCTGATCCCGTTTAAAGTAGTTAATGAAAATAGGGAGTTGGTTGAATCCTCGTTTCACCACTTAAATGAAAATCATTGAAAGATGGCCGTGGAGGGAAGACAGTGAGTCGAAAGTTCCCCTACCATGGATTTTCTGGTGAATCCCATACTCATCTGATCTTGCATCTGATGGAAGAATGCAAGTGCAGCCTGACAAAAGAAGATGCAGACGCGAAGCTTTGATTACAGTAGTCAGGTCACACTCTTGGTGGTGGCAGTTCTCTGAGTATAAATGCTCAGTTTTGATATTTTGTTATGGTCGATGGTAGAGAAAAGCTCCCGTATTATAAAGTCTTAATGAAGCTTCTGGTTTTCTGGTTATGTATATGTACTTGAGACTTCTTGTTTAATGTCAGTCAACTTTATTACTTCCTCTTGTTTCCTTCTGATGCTGAAAGAGTTCATGATTGATTGATTCGCTTGAATTATTGCGACTGCATTATGATGGATGTTCGATTGTAGATCTGTTATAATTCCTTTCAGTTTCTTTATGATTTGAACTCAAGAAGATCTTGAGTTTAAGTTTGTCTTCTTTGGGCTGTTAGAAGACCCGATGTTCACGATAGATATCTACATCTTTCTCACCGAAGTCTTCCTTCTACTCACCCTCACTACAACCTACTGACTGAAGTTAAACTAAGAACTCATTTGCTTGTGCACATCATCCAGTTTTCTAAGTTGAGACAATATTTTCTTGAGATTGCGCCCATTTGACCTTTTATAACCAACCTGTGACATAAAATTCTGATGGGTATCAGGCTTACCTCTGCCGCAATCCAGAGGTGACTTCTAGTGCTAACACTCCTGACCATATCATTTGATTCTCCATCTTGATCCTGTAAGAGTTTTGCCACAGGCAAGGCAAGCTAAGTGGGAAATACAACCTCAATCCCATATACAAGCTAAAAGGGGGAAATACCAAGTGATCTCTTTGTAGTAACTCTATCAGCCCATAATGCAAATTTAATATTTGAGTGCCATGCTTTCTTGTTGTATTCTAACAACTTCTTGATGATCTTTATGAGGCTCTTGTTAGAAGATTCTGCCAAACCATTTCCTTGGGGGTAATAAGGAGTAGAATGGATTAATGTAATCCCATACTATTCAAAAAACTTGATCAAATGTTGAGCTTTGAAAGAAGCAGCATTGTCAGTAACAATCTTGTCGGGACAACCAAATCTGGACATTATATCTTCAAGAAAACCAATTATTACCTAATGAGAGGCATTCCTGGTAGGTATGGATTCTATCCACTTGGTGAAATAGTCAGTTGTAGTCAATATCCATCGGTCTTGACCACTCGATGCTGGATGTATTTCCTCAATGAAGTCAAGACTCCACTGCTGAAAAGGTCCAGAAACCACTACAAGCTTCAAAGGGAAAGATTTGAGTTGTTGCTTTCCAGAAAAGTTTTGGCATTTGACACAAGCTCTAATATTTTCACAAACGTCATAAAAAAGTCTAGGCCAAAAATACCCAACTCTGAGGATATTATAGGCTGTGGTTCTCCAAAAATGATGCCCCCCACACAAGCTGTCATGAAAATCAGTCATTGCCTTTTGGGCTTCTTGTGGGTCTAAACATCTCAAAAGAACCCCTAGAGGATCTTTCCAATACAATATTTGATCAATAAGACAATATCAGTTTTCCTTAAGCTTCAAAGCTCTGACCTTGTTCTTCTCCAGACCATCAGGAGGCTGCAACTTTTGCAGGAAATATATGATATCTTTATACTAGGTGCATTATGCCAAGTTGGGGTATGAGAACTTATGTCAGCAGAATCGGTTTGCTGATTTTCTGAGTTTATATTCATGAAATTTACCCCTAGTTCTTTACAATTTGATTCAACCAACAACCTAGCTAAACCTTGACCTTTCACTAGTTTAGTAGGCTTTATTTCAAGGTCAAATTCCAAAATTTTAGCGATCCATTTGCTCCTCTTCCCATCAATGTCAGGATGGATAAGTATCTCTTTGACAGAAGCTGAAGGAACATAGACAATAACTTTGGAATGCAGGATGTATACTCTGAAGTATTTGAGGGATTTAACTAGAGAATAAGCTCGCTTCTCCATGATATCATACTTCATCTTTGCATCCCTCAATGCTCTGCTGAAAAAGGAGATAGACTGCTCTAACCCTTCTGAATTTTTCTGCAGTAAAACAACAACCAATGTGTCAAATGAAGCAAAGGAAAATATCAGAAATTCCTTGGAATAATCAGGGTTGATAACCACAGGTGCTTCAATCAAGGCCTTTTTTATTTTATCAAAAGACTATCGAGCCTCAACAATCCATTTCACTTCATTTCCTTTCGTAAGCATGGATGTAATATACTTGACCAGTTCAACAAAATTAGAGATGAACCTTCTCAGAAAATTGATTTTACCCAAGAAAGACTGAACTTATTTCTTGGATCTAGGAATAGATAATTCTGGATCACCTCTACTCTGCTTGGATCAATCCTTACCCCTTATGTTGATACAATGTGTCCCAATAGCTTACCTTCCTTCATAGAAAACAAAGACTTCTTAGGATTGAGAGAGAGACCAAACTTTTTTCACTTCAAGAAGACCCTTTTTAAATGATGATAATGCTCCTTATTAGACTTTGAGAACACTGTAATGTCATCTAGATAGATGAGCACAAATTTATCCTTCTCCCCAATAAAAGCAATATCCATTGCTCACTGAAAGGTTGCTCCTACATTCATTAACCCAGAGGGCATTTTAGCATACATGAATGTGCCCCAAGGAGTAGTGAATGTTTTTTTCTCTCTATCTTCAGGCAAGATAGAGATCTGGATGTTTCATGAGAAGCCATCAATCATAGACATCCTTGATTAGCCAGTCACTCTCTGCAGAATGTGCTACATCTTTGGCAAGGGGTAATTGTCTTTCTTGGAGCTTTTATTCAGATTCCTAAAATCAACACACAATCTAATTTCTCCATTCTTCTTCCTCACTGGGATCAAGTTAGCTACCCATTCAGAGTATCTCAAAGGAATGATGATCTTGGCATCCAAAAGTTTTTTTACTTCCTTTTCCATAATAGGTAGCAACATGGGATTTATCTGTCTAAGTTTCTGCCTATATGGCTTGGTCTCCTCTTTCAAAGAGATCTTATGTTCAATGATGTTTGTGTCATATGTTCTCAAATCTTCATATTTTCAGGCAAACACATCAACAAACTCTTTTAAAATCTTAACATATTCAGCCCTTTGTTCCTTTGACAAGCTGCTAGATAACTTAACATACTTTGGATCCTCCTTTGCACCTAAATTGCATTCAGTCACATCAACATTTTCAGTTGAACCTTTAACTTTTACAACAACATCATTTCTATCAAACAATCTCTCCAAAGGAACTAGTCCCTTTGGAATATGGTTACTAGGAAACTGAACAATATGATGGTCAACAATTTTATTCAGAAAAATATCAGCATGAGGACTTTTTTCAGTATCATGATCTTGATCAATATGTAAGACATAAAACTCATCCACATTATCAAGAAATCTTTTTATCTCAAGATCATCCTCAAAAACCTTCCAATGTTTGACATTTTTAGGTATAGAGGGTCTATACTTCACTTCCACATCATATTTGAGTTTATGGGGAAAAGGAACTCTGAAATTACTTGTTGAGACAACCAATGAATCTACCATAGTGTTCTCTTCTCTTGGAACAAATGAGATATTAAAAGCTAAGAAGAAACCATCAACCAGATCCCAAACTTCATTTCTGTAAGTCCTTAACCTAGGGTGTTTAGCTTGATACTGATTTTTTATTTGATGAACAATTAATTCAACATCTCCAAACACTGCTAGCTCCTCAATCCTCGTGTGTTTAGCAACCCTCAAACCCAAAACAAGAGCCTCATATTCTGCCACATTGTTCGTAGTTTCAAATTCAATCTTGTAGGATAAAGAAATGATCTCTTGAGTAGGGGAAATAAAGACTACCCCAACACCAACACCTTCTTTAGAAGAAGCCCCATCAAAAAACATCTTCCAAACATATGTATTAGGAAGAGGTTCTTCACAAGAGGTAATGGACTGTTTTCTGTTTTCAATAGGAGGTTGAGGAGCATCAATGAACTGTAATATACTGGATCCTAAATCAGTATCAACTGCAAAAATAGGGTGGTTGGTGGGATTTGCTTCATCACTGATGATGCAGGCTAATTGAGCCTCCTTGTAAAGCCTTCTATGTTCTCCCCCAAAACACAGGAATTGTGGCATATGAAAGGTCCATATGCAAAGTTACCTCTAGTCTTTTTATCCAAGATCTTGACAAGAGCATCCAAAACTTAGGGGGGACATCAACCACCACAATATCCATGACCACACTTTTCATTAGCAATTGGAACAAGGTAACAACCAGGTCTTTGATAACCCCAAGACATTTCACTTTCCTAGAGTCAAATGAGTATAAGTCATGGTAGGTTTTTGTAATTTCCAACCCAAGCTCATCCATGACTATTTTAGGCATGAGATTATGAGATGCCCCTGAGTCCATCCATCAATTGTGCAACACTTTATCATGAGTGTTTAATGATGTATAGAAAGGAGGGGAAGAATCATCTCTATCCTCTACCAAAGGTCCCAGGATGACTGCTAGTTTTTCATCTTGAAGGTTAATTGAATCTGTGGAAATAGAAGAAGGCTCGGGCTGCAACATTTTAGAAAGGTATCTTTTGAATTCATCATTCTTAATCAGCTCCAAAAAAGGTACAAAGATTTTGATATTTTCAATTTTACTTTCAAAGCTCAAAGAGGATGGGGATTTCAAAATCTCTTTAATTTCTGGGGCAAGGCTCTTAACCAATGTTTGAGGGCTTTGCACATATTTTCCTTTGCTGCTAGCTGTCATAGCCTTATCAAAATTTTCTGTTTTAGTGGGATGATCAGAAGTATTAGTCTTTCCCTCTTTATTTTTGGACCTTAGGTTGTATCTATTAGGATTGTCATTTGTTTTTTCTCCTTTACTCAATTCATTTAACTGACTATCCATGAGAGACTCTTCATATGCAGATTGGGTCAAATGAGGAGATGAAGAGGTGTCACCAAGACAGTGGAGTTTAGGATCAATTTCTTCATCCTCTCCTTCTTCATCAACAACACAATTATTTTGGAGATGGGATTGGACTTTTTGATCATCCCTATCCCTATTTATTGGATCTCTTTGGAGGACTCGGGGGGCATTATTTGGTCTTCTAAAATTACCTCTATTATCATCATTTTGTGTGTTTCTATAGTTCTATTTTCCTTCAAGTTTCAACTTCTCCATTTCAGCAGAAAGTTATGTCACCAATTTTTTAAGCTCATCAACTTGAGGCTGGACAATAAGGGATTCCGAGGTTGAATCTTTAGCCCTACCTTTCCTTCTGTCTCTATTAGAATTTCCCCTAAGTTTTTCAACTGCCAATATATTAGATTCTACTTCTAAGGCTGCATCTTGCATATGAGCTAAAGAGGTAGATCTTTTTTCTCTCAACATGAGGCAAAACTCAGGCTCAAAAGCACTGGCATATGCAATATTGGTAGAGGTTTTTGTAGGATTTATTTCAGTGGGAGTCTTATTGTACATTTTATTGAATCTCTTTGAGAAGTAAGAAACGTATTCCCCCTCTTTTCTCTTAAGTGATCCAAATTCTGTAATATAATAAAGGAAATCCTTTTTACAACCCCCCCCCCCGAATGCCTCAAGAAGGCATCATTCAAAGATTCAATCCCAACAATAGATCCAAGAGTCAAACCCCTAAACCATTTTCTAGCCTCACCATCAAGGCTCTATACAAATACTCTCATCCATACATCTTCATTTTCAATGTTAAGATTATCTGCATAACTATAAAAAGCTACAAGGTGTTCTTCTGCAGTTGTATCTTCCTCCCCAGTGAATGGACATGTATTTAAGGTAGTCTCCAACTGGGAGAGAATTCATAGGATGAGGTAAAATAAGAGGGGCATACCTAGCAGCCATTATGGCATCCATACTATTTCTAGGAAGATTAGCACCTTCCATTGGGTTGTGAACTGTAGGGGAACAAGGGGGAGATGGAGTTTTGACAGCTGCAAATAAAATTTGGATTTTTGGGGAAAGAGGAAACTTGGATGGAGAGGTTTCAATTTTCAGAGGAAGAGTTTGAGTCTTGGAGGAAGATGGTATAGGGTCCAAGAAAAAATCGGTTTCCTCTCTTTTAGTCACAATAACTTTGATAGGAGGAGGAGTAAGAAGGCCCAAAGTAGGAAAATCTTCAAAACTCTCAAGTCTGAACCAATTTACAACATCAGGAGAAACAAGGGTTTAAAAACTTTCTTCTTTCACTTTGGGTCTAAAATATGAGTATTCAACAGGAAAAGTTTCAAAATCCAAACTTCTAGAAACTTCAGTAGAAGGCAAAAAAGGAGGGTTAGATATGACTACTAGCATTTTAAAAGTAGAATCATGTAAATGACCAGAAGTACCTGGTATAGTAGCTAAAAAGCCTTTCCTTTCTTGATAATCTTCTCTGAGACAGATTCAAGTGTTACCATAGGTATATGTGGAGTAGACCTTGTGTTTCTACCTTTGGGAGACACAACTGAAACAATGGAGTCACTAGGTGCAAGCT
This sequence comes from Picea engelmannii, assembly GCA_009831015.1. Taxonomy (NCBI): domain Eukaryota; kingdom Viridiplantae; phylum Streptophyta; class Pinopsida; order Pinales; family Pinaceae; genus Picea; species Picea engelmannii. Next base: position 511,178 of record ML789424.1, read on the forward strand.
GCAATATTCAATGTACTGATTTCTAGTGCACCTTCAGAATCAATATTGCTTTGTCGTTCAATCCCAGGGAAATGTCTTCAATTCGTTCCCTGACAATGATGCCAATAATGTTAGCACTGAGAATAACCCTCATATTGCGAGAGGATAAGCCCAGTACCCATCAAAAAGGTTTGTGAATGTACATGAGTGATTAAAGGTCAAATGGACAAAACTCAACATAAGAATGTTTTAACACATAAATATGGGCTAGCATGCATAAGAAAATGATGTCTTGATCAACTTCAGTCAGTGGTTTGGGGTAAAGGTGAATAGGAGGAAGACTTAGTGAGGAAGGTGGATAGTTCTGCTATTAACATTAGGTCTTCAAGCAGCCAGGAGAAGAAAAACTCAGTCACAAGAACTTCTTGAAACTTAAATTTTATAAACACTGGAAAACATTCCTAGCAACATTATAATAAAACATTCATTATAACACATCCACAACATCTCATATGGATGATCCAATCATGAGTATTTCATAATAAGAGGCAACCAGATGATAAAATGAAACTGACTTCTATTAGTCAAAATTTCTCAAGTCCAATACATAACCAGAGAACAAGTTTACTTAGTCAAAATATTACAATCGAGGAGCTCCGCTCAACCATTCGAACCTCTCTCATCATTCAAAAGATGTATTTATAATAAAAAGACAATAGGCAACAACTGGAGGTGTGAGTTGGCCTTCCTATCCTAGGATTCTCTACAAAAATCTCCTAATCTAACATATGTGCAGGTGGATCTAAGAGACTAATAGAATGAGGGAGCCTATTGGTAATAACTCTAACAGAAATAACTATCATGAAGTGTTCTCGCTTGGGCACATTTCCTCTGCTTATTCTTCCTTCATGATGATTCCTTTTCCATTTGTGCCTTTGGATAACTATGCTGGGAAACATCTTGCAGTCGAAAGCGGATGGTGGTATTGGTAATCCACCAGCCTAACTCAACACGACTCTTTTATTGGAACATGTGTCTGCCAGAGAATCATGGGGGGAATTCGTCACTGGTTATGAACTGGAGGACGTGGAACCCGTGTCAAATAGGGAGAATGGATTGAGTAAATGCGGATAGGTGGATGATTTATGGAAGACAAGTGGCATGAGGTGAGAGGTGGTGTAGATATGCGGGAGGTGAAGTGTAGGGATAAAAGTCAAATGGTGGGCGATGTGGCGGTGGGAGGGCGAGCAGTTAGAGTGAGTGGAGGATAGGTGTAAGTGGGAGCGTGAGTGGTATGGAGTGGGGGATAAGAGGAAATAGGATTGGGGGGCTCCGAAATCATGAGGAGGCACTACGTTAGGTGGGATCGAGGGGAAAGAAACCTCTTTTCCGGACCCCCCCCCGTCGTTAAAGGTCGAATGATCGGGGGGGTCCAAAATGAATTGAGGATCGTTGATATATGATGTGATGTATGTCGCCGCTGTCAAGATGTATGAGAATTACCCGCTACACAACAAAAGTTTTTTCCTTTTGAAACTTTGGTTAAAATAATATGCGTAGGTCATGAAATTTAGCAAACAATGCACCATTTAATATTTTTACATACTTCTTTAGGAGAAAAACATTTTAACTCTTCCCATGACAACTTTATGCGGTAACACAACCTATTTTATTTATTCAATAGAAGTTATCGTTCACTGGATATTTTTTGTTGTTCTCCATATCTCTGTGTTATTGTATTTAGTCTGTTATTCATTTTGTTCCGCTCATAAATCCGGATCAATATGGTGGTGGGTGTGGTGTTGTCGACAATCCCAACTGTTTGACGACCTCTGCTAAGATGAGGTTCTTCTGGATTCCTCTATCAACAATGAAATGAAATGGGGTCCCATTCACCCACATATGTGAATGGAAGAGGCACTCCCCCTCTTTAGGATCTACTGGTTCTTCTGGTTGAATTGTTGCAGTCACGACAATAGCAGTGGGGTCTACGTTGATGATTTGTCTCATGCCAGTGTTTTCTGAATCAGATTCTGAATCTGGGTTTGGATATTTTTCTTTGATCTCGGCCACCAATGATTGTTTTGAGTGACATTCATCAATGTTGTGTAGAGGGATTTTGTGGAAATCACACCACTTCCCAATGTCCTTCTTCATCTTCCTGTGACCCTTCTTTTCCTGTGGCTTGGACTAGTTTTCGAGAGGCTATTTGTTAAGGCCATATTTATCATACTTTGATTGTTGCAGATTTGTAGACTTGAACTCCTGTTTGTTCTGGTGCCTAAATTTTTGCTCGATTTTGACAACATATCGATAGGCAACTCCTAACGATGAAATGTCTAGAAACTCCATTTCAGTTTGGATGTATCTGTGTATAGCCCCATGATATTTCAGAACCGAATGAAACTTAGAATCTTTGATGCCTATCTTGGTGTGCAAGGTCTGGAAGATATTGTTGAACTCCGACACTACTTGGCCCCTCTCTTGACATAGTGTGGTCAATCTCATGTACTGGTCATCATAGTTACCAACAAGGTAATATTGTTCCTTGACCGCATCCACAAAAATATCCCAAGTGGGCTCGAACCCATATATTCCAGACTCCCCTACGAAACTTTCCTCCCAGTAAGTTTCCTACCAATATTTGACATGGGGGAGATCCTTAAGGAGTGCGAAGGTGATCTTTTCCATGTCGAAAAAATTGTGAACAAAGAAATAACCTTCTAGCAGATTTAACCATTTTTCTAGGGCATCCATATCTATCTGTCCTTCAAATACAGGAATATCAAAATTAACCTGTACTTTGAAAGGTGAGGTGCCTCCAAAGTGACTTCTTGATGAAGACGTGCCTTTTTTTATCGGCAGGCATTGAAGGATGTGGGAAAAATTCTCTATCATTTTGTCCCTCTGTCGCGTGAAAGCTTGCTCAAGAAACATATTAATAGAATCGTCTGCTCTGTATTTTTTCTTTTCTTCCACCATGGAAGGTTTCTTGGGCCTGCGAGAGCGATTTTCCTCAAGAGAGACAAGCTCGAGACCCAACTTTCTCTACTCGGACCTCCTCGGGGACATGCATTGAAAAACGATCAAGAGAAGCCTGCTCTAATACCATTGATCTAGATTATTTTCGGCATGAAATGAGAGCGGAGATATAATAAAGAAATGTACAAATATATCTCATATATCTAATAATATAACATAAATATATCAGAGATGCAACCATAAACACAAAGATACAATAATACACAATTTCTATTAATGAGCGAAATGTACAAAAATGTAGAAATACAGAGTGAAAGACTCACTAGAATGGTGGCAGCTTATCTCTGAGAAGAGATGTGATGACTACTCACATTCACAAGAAGATGATTACAATGAGGCTCTAAAGGCCTTTTTAACATAAAGAAAATCCAAAACCCTAACCCAAGAAGATGAAAACCCAACAATTTTGTGGACCTTGTTTGGGTAGTTTGGTGTATCAACTTCCCGATGGCGTAACTTTGGCATACAATCTTTGTTTGGGGCACACAACAACTCGTTGGAAAGGTATCGTCGAGGAGATTCATTTTGGGGGATCAATCAAAGCCCTTAGTTGTAATTGAGTTTCTCTATCCCGAAAAAAACATCATTTAGGCCCTCAAAATGGCCCCAGAAGTTTAGTAACCGAAAAACTGCTAAAAATAGTAAATTGCCAGAAGATTGTTTTGAGCCAGTTGGAATAGGTGGGTGGCCACCGATATCCACCTAGATCACTAGTGACGTCAGATCCTAATTTTGTAGGACAAGCCTCAACGAATCCTTGCAAGAAACAAGAAGAAAATAGTTCAAGGAATGGGGGTTGTTGAGTATTATAAGTGGAATACTTTTAAGGACTTGGTCATAGATAAAGAATAATGGCATGGGGAGGAAGTCATTTGGTGCATGACAAACTACTTGAAAGGAATCCAATTGGTGGACAAAAAGGGAAAAACAAATAAGAGAGGTCATAGTTTAAGATGGTACATAATGCGCTCATGTTAAAGATAGGGCATATGTTAAGCATCTCTAATAGAATAGTTGAAATTCAGCAACAACATTTTAATGGATAGTGTCAACACACCATAAATATGAGACCTCTACACACTTTATGGATTAGATGAATGTTGTAGGGGATTGTGGCCCTTGGACGTGGTTACATGATGTTGAATGTAACCTTCTTTTAGTCTCTCTAGCGACAATCTTGACTTGGTCTTAGATGTCCATATGTCTTCTTATGCATCAATGTTTAAGACAATGTGTCTACATGGATGTGGCCTTAACGACTATGAACATAGTGGGGATTTATGATAGTTGGTTCTAATTTGATAGGTTTGACAAGTCTCTGTGGAGGTTATTGAAAACAACTAGGTACATATGGAATTCTCTTGAGACTTCTAGAAGCATACTTAGATTCCCAAACCCTAACCTTGACTAAGGAAGGGGTTTAGAACCCTATTTGAAGGAGGGAAAAAGATTGAGATCCTTTTCTATTGATTCAATGTTCCGTGGTAGAGTGGACAACAAGAGGAGAAGAGAGATAACGAAGTAGAAATAGTAATTTGTAAGGGATTATAATGGACCATAATGTCTCATAGATTAAAAATGAGCTCAAAAATTTCTAATTTTTTCCTTGTACTTTCTAATGATTAAGAAGAATGGCACAATCCTTCATTTTGATTGAGGTTTTACCCATATCAATTTTATCCAGGGTAAATATTTTGTGTGCATGGTATTCCATTGTGTGCCTTTGCTATTATATTTATTTCTTCATTTCACATAGTTAAAGAATTCATGTGTTGTGAATTTTGAAATCATTTTGAAGTTTCTAGTTCAAAATCCATGTTAGCTATGGGATCAACTCTCGATGATGCCAATTTTTTTTTTTTTTTTCCTTTGTTATTATTGTAATAGTAAAGGGACATGAAGACCCTTTTGAAAAAAATAAATGTTTTTCTCCCCTTTTCAGGATTAGATGACAAGATATCTAAGTCATCAAATGGAGTAAGGTGAATTATCACCTAGATAGTGACCAATTTCAAAAAATAATAGAGAAATGTTAACCTTGGTATTCATGATGGTAATTGAGGTAACTAAGCCATTCAAGATGGTAAGGAATTTGGGGTTGATAAAGAACAAGCAACTTAATTATTTTAGAGTTCCTTTCTTTTTATCCTTAGAGGAGAATATTGATAGACAAAGAGGAATAGATAGTGACCACAAGATCTGTATGTGGGATCTTATCTTGGAAATTGTGGTTTAGCTCACAAATTTGTTAATCCTTATTCTCATTCCTTTGAAATGGTAAAATTTGATAAGGAACGCTTTGGAGTTGATTTAGTCCACTTTGACCACCATTGAGGCACCCAAAGCACAAATATATTGATACTATTCTATATGGTGGACACATTCTTCATGCAAAAATCTTATAAATAAGGCTATGAAAAAGCCTCCATCACATGATATTGATATATTTTGAGTAAGCTCAAAATTGGTTTGGTTTAGAGAGTTTTAGATATTGGATTGATTTTTCTTCTTACACATTTTTTTCTAGTCTTGCATGCAATATTTTTGGAGCTAGGTCTCCTTGCTCATCCACCAAAGGTTAAAATATCTATCAAGAATTCAAAGTTGCAAGTTTCTATCTTCCCTTCTTTATTGATGCAGTTCCCAAGGGCCTACAAATCAAATTAACCCAACAAAAATTAACACAATAGCAAGGGGAATTTGCAAATGCATTAACTTGAATAGACATTCCATTAATTTGAATAGACATCCCACACAGATTCTACTGACAAATAAACAATCACATGAAAATTTATAGAAAAAATAAATCTAGAACAATCTTTATGTCTTTATTAATAAATGTCCAGTGCTATCATGCATGTTATCACGCAAGTTGTAGGCTAGGACAAAACTGACCCAACCACCAATTGGCAACAACTAGGAGAGCACCTACCCAATGTCACCTTAGGCAGGTGTTCCTGTCACTTTAGAGGGGAGGTAGTCACCTTAAGGGGGGATTCCTGGTGACCCTAGGGGGGATTGAGATGGAAAATCATAAGTGTGAGTGGATGTCCCTAGAGGTCAATTCTATATAATGGTAAACACTTGAAAAGAGGTCTTGGGAAGGTTCAATGGTTTCCAAATGAGTTGAGTGACCCCCTGAGAGTGAAGTACTTTACCGAGACACAATAAAAGCCAAGGATACTTGCAATATTTTTTTTTTTGTAAATAAAAAAGGTAAATCCTATTACTGTGCTGTCACTTTAAAAAATTGATACATGTCACTGGCCTGCCACCTGTTTCGCCAAACTAGTGGAAACCAGAACAGGTAGCTGCCTATTATACTTTTGGCCAAAAAAGGCATGTACCACATGCCCTGCCAATTGGAAACCATAGCAGGTGGCAGATGATAGTCCTGGCAGAGTTTTCTTTGCAAGCTAGAAAAAACTAACAACTTCTGAAAAAATAAGACTAAACAAGAAATGAGCAGAGTACCAGTGCAGGATAACAAGAAAGAGGCACGCTCATTGTGCCGGTGGAGCTCAGAGGACTGTGCAAATCTAATCATTGACCAGGTTTTGCGCACAATGGGACCTGTCATTCGAAGCTCCATGAAGAGTGTTGTAGTGTCCACACTTTGGGACATTGTTAAATTGCAGAGATATATGATGTCCAAAGTAGCTAGATGGGTGTTATAGCGAGTACATGGGTTATTGAGAGGCATTTTGGGATCCGACTTGCATCGTCCACCCCATTTTATCATTATGATCCATTCTGCATAGGTTGGCTTTGGTTTCATTGCATTCCGATGATTTCCATGATTTTGAGTATTTTGAGCTATAAGTCAATTAAATTCACTTAAGAGGTCATTTTGGGCACTTTACTTGGAGGAACCTCTCAGTGTAATAGCTCATTGGAATCAGGAGGAGCAACACTACAGGATGGGATGGCTAGAAGTGACTTTTAGCGGCCAGGGAAGCCACAAGGAGAGATAAGGTGCTTTTCAGAGGTAAAAAGGTTAATTAATAACTTAAAGTGATTTAATTAATTAATTAAATATTAATAAAATGAAAGTCACTTTGGAGGGAGAAGGTGAGAAGGAAGTATAAAGGAAAGTCAAAGTCCTCTATTCATTCATTCATGTATGTCTATCATTTTGATATCTGGATTCTAGCTAGAGGGCCCATCTCTTGGGGGTTTTGAGGGTTTTGACTTAACAAACCCTAGAGGACGATTCAGTGGTGAAATATTCCACCTAGCTTGTCCCAAGCTTGGTATCGAAGATGCAATACTCTCCCACACCATTCTAGTTCTAGATCTACTTAGTGCAGGAGGGTTCTACACGAGCCACAGGCACAGGAAGAGAAGGAGGGCGCACCATTGGGGGTTTCTAGCAAGGGGGGCATACCATTTATTGAAGGAAGGTTCGTTGTAGGAGTTTGAGGGATCCCTTGGAGATTTGAGCACTTGGGTTTTACTTGCAGGGCCTTGGCCATGACTTCTAGTGCCTCTTGAGAGAGTTATATGGTACAGATTATTTCCTAGAGCATTGGGACGAATTGGAGAGAAGGAGGACATTTTGGAGATTCAGATCTATTCAGTTTGGAGGGGTTATACTTCAGATCTGACCCTGAGACTTCACATAGTGACTTGCAGTGTCCCGATCTATCTTTCTAGCAATTTTCAGGGCATTTGGAGGCCTCCTTCATTAGGGCCGAAATTATAGGGTTTGACAGTTTTAGGAGGGTGCAACTCCATTGGAGGATTCAACATTTGGAGGAGTTTCCCTTGGTATTTCAGTTTGATATTTCAGGAGGGGATTCTAATCATCCCGATCTATAGTTCGACATCTTTAGCATAGCATTTGGAGGTCTCCTTCATCATGGCCGACATTATAGGGTTTGACAGTTTTAGGAGGGTGCAACTCCATTGGAGGATTCAACATTTGGAGGAGTTTTCCTTGGTATTTCGGTTTGAGATTTCAGGAGGGGATTCTACTCATCCCGATCTACAGTTTGACATATTTAGTGTATCATTTGGAAGTCTTTGACAGTAGGGCCAAATTATTGAGGGTCTTCATGGTTTCAGCAGGGTGTGACATATTCCAACTTGGGGTTTAGCATTTCTTACGACCCAGATCTACTCTTGCATTGGTCTTCAGTGAGTATTCGGCCTTGGGAGGCTTATAGTATCTTCTATTGGAGCATTTTGTAACAACTTATATCTTCTTTATTGGAGCCATCTGTTGAGCATTCCAGATCGACCTTCTCATTGTAGCTGGTTCTTCTATTTATGAATAAAAGCAAATTTGAGATGTTTTCGTTAAATTTGGCAGCATCGACAATCATTCTCCAATGAGAGGCCATATGGGCCACCCTGAGGCTAGCCAAGGAGATTTGGAGAATCAACCAGTCTTGTGAGGTATTGAAAAAAGCCAAGGGGAACAGACAACCTCTGTGAGTCAAACCAAAAGTCAACACGAATGAGATGCTATGTGAGTCTAATGAAAAAGTCAGGGGGGACGTACAACCTCTATGAGCATATACAGTCTAGTGCAAAAGTCAAGGGGAACGTAAAACCTCTGTGAGCATAGAAAGACTAGTGCAAAAGTCAGGGGGAACATACAACCTCTGTGAGCCTAGTCAAACCTTGTGAGCCATGAGCAAAAGTCAAGGTATCTAGAAAAAGTTAGGTTGAATGTAAAATTCCTATCAGCTAGAAACAAACGATATTCCTAAAATTGCAAATGATGTAATTGTATTGATCTAGTGCGTTGGCATGTTAAACATTATCCACCATGAAGAGAATTTCGAATTGCCTTGTCAAGAGTTGTAACTAAAGTCTTGAGTCTAGTTCTATGTTAGAACTAAAGTGTAATGTTGAGTTGCAACTAAAGTCTTGAGTCTAGTTATATTTTTATTAATGTTGAGTTGCAACTAAAGTCTTGAGTCTAGAACTAAAGTGTAATGTTGAGTTGCAACTAAAGTCTTGAGTCTAGTTCTATCTTAGAACTAAAGTGTAATGTTGAGTTGCAACTAAAGTCTTAAGTCTAGT